>JAUZNJ010069727.1:34510-78276 GCA_034780135.1 Jordanella pulchra
ATCTTGGTTCTCGCCAAAATATTTCAGGGTAGTCGGCTCTGACGTTCAAATTTGTCTCCGCTATGCCGTTATTTTATTATTTATTTATTTTTTATGATGTCATCTGGGTGTCCGTCTCCCATGGCTCTGTCCAATAACCTGGCATAAGCCAGACTAATTCATTTCCACTTCTACACAGTATGGATCTGGAAATTCTCCTGTAAAAAGTGTTTGCAAAAGGGAGGGACATTCAGCACAGTTCCCAAAGCTGATTGGGTCCCCGCCTCCCATGTTGAGTTTTTAGTGAATAACAGCAACAGCTGCAGCGGAGACGTATAACATTCTTGATTTGATTCATGATGTAAGTAATGAATCCAACTTTTACCAAATCCGGTTGATAGAAACGTGCAAACATATTCCCATCCACAAAGGTAAAAAAAAAAAAGCTCGTCCACTGGTTGTTTTTTAATAAGAAATAGAGGGTATTCCATCTAGAACCGATGTTTGTTTTTTCTTTAGCTTCCACCTCTAGGTCACGCATTGACATCATACACATTACTGCATTTAATTAGCCTGAAACATTTCTGTATCGAGCCAAAAGCTTCTACTGCCTCCTGGCAAGATATATGTTTTTGGGAGTTTGTGAATCTAATGACTATTGGTCTTACTGGCAAGGTAATCTGTTCAGCATATTTCCACACAAATGCTATTTGCCAACAACCCCCCCCAAAAAAACACAGAAAGTATCCTGATATGCTGAATTTTAATAAGTCTAATAACCACTTTTTAAAGCTTTGCTAAAACGGGAACCCCGTACTCTTCACAATTGTTTTTTTTCTTAGTAAAACCTACACGGGTGCACTGCTGCCTAGTCAGCTGCAGGTGGATCAGAGCAACATATCTGGATCAATATTTGTTTAGATATTAATGAAAATCGACTGCAACCTGCAGAAATGATCGAAAGAATAAGAAGTGGCGTAATTGGCAAAAGAGAGACAATATGGGGTTAACATATCGAAGAGAAACATGAAAAATACCCCTGCTATGCCCATAGAAAATCCTGGTGAAAACCCTGATGATACACAGTTGGTGTCCCAGGTGTGTCTCCCCTCTATAACACCTTGTTTTATCTCAGTGTCATCATGAGTTAAACCTTTCCTAAATGCTCCCTGTAATAACTGTAATACATACAAATCTGTGATCCATCAATCCAGCCCCTTAGCAGCGATTCTGACTCTGCTGAACGGTCTCTCCACATTTACAGCTTATTCAGCTCTACCACAGGAAAATGTAGCAGCAGATGTTGTTTGTCGTAGACGCTGTTGTTCCTCTGCAGTGAAGATCTTCAAATGTTGTTGGCAAGGGGCTATCACAGATGATAAATCTGCCACCGTTTTGAGCAGCGCAGTTCATTAGTTGCAGTGTTTAAAGGGCATATATCATCATTTCCTTTCAGGCGCCGTCGAGCTTGTAGCTCACAATAGTTCAATTTCAACCGCAGTCCTGATGAGGTGGTGTCCTGCGTGTTTCACAGGTGCAGCAACCTGAGCTACCTCCTCAGAATGTTATCAGGGTGTCCAGAGAGCAGGGACTCCTTTTAAACATGCAGGAAAACAGCTCCCGAGTTCAATACCTGCTTGTTTTAGTTAGCTTTTTTTTAAATTATTATTTATTAATATGCTTGAGATGCATTAAAGAAAAAAAAATTATCAGGCATGCAACCAACGGTGAAAATTTGAACTCCCCACCGGCCAAATGCAGGTATATTTATAAAGCTTATACCAGATTATTCACAGTGTACTGGCCTCAGTGGTAGGTCGCAATTCGAACAATAAGTAAAATTGCTCAGTTTGTGCAACTGACCTTTAGGGGAAGAAGAGTGCCTCAATTTTTAATAATATTAACATTTTTACAGCATTTAATACTAATAATTGACTTAAGCAAGTTTACAGCACCACACTACAGAGGACATACAGAAACCACGCAAATAGTAAAAAAAAAACAGTTTAAAAGTAAGAACTTTATCTGATAGACATTATGATTACAAACAGCTGTGGTCTGTTTCAGTTCCATGTGGTTCACCCACATCCCAAACATACAGGATCTTTCTTTACATCAGTTTGATATATTCCCGTTAAAAATGCAGTTTTTAATGGGAGTAAATAATAACAATCCATCGGACCCTGCAGGTACCTGGTTTTGTCCATATATGGTTCTCACTTCCTGTTTGTCGGGAAGGCTCAGTTAAGAAACAAGAAAGTATTATGATAATAGAATGTTTCATGTTCAGAGATTTACAGTATATTAAGCCACAAGTAAAACTGTAGCAAAGTCAAAGTCCCTAAGCTTTTATTGAATATGTAGTCATAAAGTTTTCAGGGACATGAATTTATTCTCTGCATCAAAATGATACATTTAACCATCTGGATGGAGCCTCACTGCTCTTGTTTCACAAACGTGCTCTAAACCGAAGTCGGCAAATTCAAAGCAAAGTGGAGGGAAAACTGTTCTAATGGGAAGACTGGGAGAAATGTTTCTTGCTCATTCAATTCTTCACTTTAATTTTCAACAACTATATCCATATATGTTTTCCTAGAACTTTTTCTGGTTTAGTGGTATTATATTTTGCAACATTTACAGGTGTTACTAGTTTTAGATGTGATGATGTTTGCTCTTTAATCATGAACAGTAACTTATTATAATTCCACTTTAATTTACATGATTAATTATCTTTTAACGCTACAATAAAATAGGCAACGGCTCAAATAGTAATTAAAGTTTTTCCATTTTTCCGCCATCCAGTATTCATATAATTAAATGTTGAAATATGTTTTAACTTGTGCACTGCTCTACTCTCTTAAAGGCTTGCATAAAGGTACTTATACATTACCCAAACAGCACAAAAGAAGATCAGGTATTAGATTTACTCGGGTTGCCTTTCTGTACACTGTTATGTGGACTTCATCTGTGGTGACACACAGCAGCAGTTCTCCATCCTCAAACATGTTGATCTCTGTTTGCTCATCACATGTCTGCCATCGTCAAACGTTCAGAGCTGCATGCTATCAGGAGAATGTGTGTCCCAACATTGATCCGTCTGTGCTCGTTCTGGATGTGTTTAGTGTCTCTTGTTGCCTCTCAATGAGGAGAGTTTCTGTACCCTGATCACACTTCCATCTTTAAACTGCAATAATTAAAAGTTTGACGGCGTCTTCTGTTTGGAAGAGTTTCTGCAAAAAAAAATAAATAAATGAATCAGACGTGATTAAGTGAAATGATGCACATATTTTATTTTGATCAGTTTGGACTTTTTCTTTTTTGTTCAGCGAATCAGAGCCTTCTGAAGATTGTTTGCATCTGTTGTTCGCAACACACACAAACTGATTTGTTAATAAATGACAGTGAGTTTGAATCCAAACTAACCTCGACTTTTAAAAATGAATCCAAAGTAGCAAAAGCAACATTGACTTCAATGCTTTGGGCTAAAAACCAAAACCAAGGCTGACCCAGTAAATACGCCTCAATCTGTTTATTAAATTAAATGTGAAAAATGCATTCATTTTGCACAACCCCGCCCCTCCAGTAAACCCCCGTGGTGAGTACTGCTGAACTCTCTTTGTTCTGAGTGCTGCTGCAGCGTGTTTGTGTTTGCATGACATGACATTGTTGAAGATTTTGCCGTGTGTTTGTGTTTGGATGCCCAGTTTGGGGTCGTGTAAAATAACTCCTATCTCTAATCTACCCTGTCATTGTAGACTATTGGGGAGATTCTAATTACAGTGAAATCCTGGACTTGCATCTGGGCGGTATGTATTTCTAATCTGTCGCTTTAAAACTAATCCAATAGCTAACCCAATCTCTCCTTCCTCTACTTGTTTGACTACCTGAACTTTGAACCCCACATTTCCACCTTTAGTCGTACTTTGTGGAGAGGCTTGCTTTTAGCCGTTGCACTATTTGTGCTCCTTAACCCCCTCCTCTTCCTCCTCCTCCTGTATTCCCCATCCATCGCCGTCTCTGGGTTTCTAGTCATGATACTTGTTACATCAGAGATCAGACACTTGGCCCTACACTGTAAATAAAGATCATCTTTGATCTCCTGGAAGTCATGAATAAAGAATGAAGGAGTAGAAGAGTATCTGGTATTTGTCACCTCTTGTTATGCGGATTGGACAACACAGACCGCAGCAGAGTTATGAGTAATGAACAAGAGAAACATCTGAGCAAAATAACAACTTCTGTTTTTAAAGAAAGCTTAAACAGTAAAAACACACTTCTTTTTTTATGGTAGAACTGATCCACATTTGACCAAATCAAAGGCAGAAGTTCTTTTAGCAAATTCACTTTAAACACATTATTTATACACATCATATTTCTTTTTATAAGCCAAAAGTGGATAAAGAGATTTGGTTTCGTTGAACCTCATGATTATTCCTTACTTTATACGAATCTGTCAAAAAAGATTTCAGCAAACAAAGCTCCTTAAATCTCAGTGGAAGACTGAAGGCACCATATACAATGAATTAAAATTTGTTTATTAAAAGTAACAGAAGAAAATGACAACTTTTAAGCAGGTATTTTCATTTTGTCTTTTAAAATGTGCTTTTCCGTTCCTCTGATTGAATGTTTTAATTCTAAATGTCATGTTTGTGTGGATTTGATATTTTTGATTCACCAAGTAAATGGAGTTACTGACACTAATCAGCTTCTCAGTAATATCCCTATTTATTAAATATGACCAACTCAAGTCTTGATCATGTATTTATAAAGAGCAGGTGGCTAAAATGCGTTCAAATGTCTAATGATATTTTTGGTTCCTTGAATCTTTCAGTATGGTCACAAAAATGAAGTAAAACATTGTTTCTGTGCTTTATAAACATTTCTATTGCAACCTAGAATGTACAGACAGGAGTTTCAGCTGCTTTCTGATCAGCTCTCTGCTACACAGTGGTCTGTGTGTGAGGACCTTCTTACTGTAAATGTTATTCTAAAAGCTGAAATTGCTTTGATTTAAGGGAAACACAGATTAATCTGTGGAATATGTCCCTTCAGGCTTTGTTGTGGTCTTGTTTAGAGGATTCTCCTAACTACCTGTTTGGATTGGCTCTAAAATCCACATTCTTATGGTTAAATGTATCCAATGAATCCAGCTCTCTGACTTGGTTCATCTTAGCCTTCATTTCATAAATTTGCACATTTAAGAATATATAAATTTTAAATAGACATGAAACCCAGCTTTTCTTCACACACGCACACAGTGCCGAAGTATTATATAAACTCCATGTACTGACTCATACTAAACTGCTGGCCTGGCGCTTCCACTCAGAAATCTATGCTGCTTTAGTTCTGCATTATGTCCCTAATAATTGCTTTCTCATACCTGCTCAGTTGCATTACTCCCAGAGTGTTTATGTTGTGTGTCTTCATAGATTAGTGTTATATTAATCGCTGAGTCTGAAGTGTGGTGGAAACACAGGGCTGTCTCTGTTTGTTTGGGAGGGGGGGGCGCTATATGCTGTCTGTTCTTGATGTCTTGCAGAGGAATTCATCTCTTTTCTCCTAACGTCTGCTGTGAGTCCATAGTTTTTTGTTTTAAGCCAGTAGTTGCATCTAGTCAGTGGAATCTCAGCAGGAAGGAGACTGTTGTTTCCTCATGTTTATCCTGGATCTGTTTGATTTTATCCTGCTGCTTGTTGACAGTTGAATGTGTAGAGATATTAAAGGTGAGCATTTTAAAGGTCTAGACTAACCGGGAGACCAAAGACACGCTTTTTCATCTCCTTAACACCAGCCTGTGTTTCCCTGTTGGTGTCATGCACTATTCATGAATGCAGCACAGAGTTTTTGTTGCTGGTTCCTGTCATGCCAATTCAGCATTATTCCTGAAGTATTTTAAAGGAAGCAATGCTTCTAGTCAGAGTTAAAACACCATCTTCATTTTCCATCAGAGTCACAGGGTTGGTGCCTATCTCCAGCAGCTTATGGGTAGAAGTAGAAATGTCAGACTCAGAAATATACCACTTATTTTGTATCACAAATTACAAGTCATGATGACAATTGGAAAACATCTCAGACAATTTAACATTGCCATTAATTCATGCCAAAAAATGTCTCAATATTTCATATATTCTGACCTATAACCAAAAAGAGAGATAAAACTAGCGGTTAGCACAATGCTAATTTGTGTTAAACATCCTGTGGGGATGCTAGCACTATTAGCATCCTATTTCTTCTCGGATTCTCTGAATTTAAAACAACTAAACTGCCTCCTAGAAATATCTTATGCAAACCAACACTTCATTTAAACCTAAAACTCCCAGACAGATGGTTCTGAGCAATTGAGCATTTATACCAGAAAATGCTTAACTACACAAACATGGCTTTAATTGTAGCCCTGGAATTCTCCAAGCGGTTCCCCTGTAGAAATGGTCTTGCTAGCCATTTAGAAAAACCTTGTTGCATGCTTTCCAGATGCACAGGAGGCTCCACTACTTCAGCTTTCTGCTGCCTTAGAATTAAAGATCTTACAGTTGTACCGAAGTATGCTTGCGTACAACATCGAGTTTGGGAGGCAGATATGCGGAAAAGATATCAGCTCCAATATTAGCTAGTTAGCTGAATCGCATTTTGGATGAATGACGCCCATCCAGGATCCAAGTCCAGTCATTTCTTTTTCTCTTGATTTCATACACAGCAATACAGGTATACGTATCTGATATTTTAAAATGCGACATGTGTCTAGTAGGCCAGGTCGCATTCATCTGACCTGAACTTCATTAATACTCAGCAACGTTCACTATTCTTCATCTTAGACAAAACAACTACCATAGTGGACAATAACGCAGAGAGTAGACTTTATTTTCAACCTCCCCTAAAAGATTGCATTGATAATGCACTGGCTGAGGAAGGGAAAGAAAAGATTGCAAGATGAGCTCCAGCACTACCTTCCATGTTTACTTCCATAAAAACGTAGCACACTTTCTACTTGTGACGTCATTGCGCCCTCTACTGCTCATGGCTGACACTTAACTTGTATAAATGCAGCATATATATATCGCATATATTTGGAAATGTGAATGACCATGCAAAAAAATCAGATTTCACAAAACAACCGGAATTGAGCATTAAGGCCTGCTATATGCGATTTCTGGTTACATCATCATGCAGAATGCATGGCAGCTAGTGATGATTTCGCTTGTTGCCCTCACTCAAATGGGAAGATATACAGTTTATTCATTCAGCAGTAGTATAAAGTCGGTATTAGCCAATATGTTCTGCTCAGATGTATGACTGGATCGCAAAAAAAACGAATCGGTACATCTCCAGCTAAAACTGTTCATTCTGAAAGGAGCTAAAAATATGCAGAAATTAAAGGGGAAATCTCATTATCTTTGGTTGAATTTGTGCAAATAATGGGATGTACATCTTTTGCAAAGGTCGCTGTTAAGAATGCACATCATAAAGCTCAAATGAAACAATCCCCATTAAGATAGCAACCACAAACCCAATGTCAAAGAGCCATATCTTAAAAGAAGTTTCAAAATAGCTTCTAATTACTTTTTCTAATTTTCAAGGAGAATGCACTGAATAACTGCGAAGTCAAAAAGCCAGAAAGGTCAATCCTCTTTAGAGCTCCTGATGTGTGTTTCAGCAAAGACTGCTCACTTGGTGAGAGAAACCGAGAAAAGAAGAGGCGGTGAGGCAGGGCAGAGATCTAGAGAGAAGCAGGACTATTTAAAGCTTTAAAAATGAGTAGATTTCATGATGACCTCTAAGATGAACCGATAGAGTGCAGTGAGAATGAAACAAAGGTATAGTGCTCTCTCCGCTGTATCGCACCTAAAACCTGTGTGGTAGCAACTGAACAAGAGTGACTGGACAATACCAACACACAAATGGAGGCAGTAATAAAGTTTTAATTAAGACTTAAATATTCGTTTAGAAAACGTTGTCATTTTTGACAGAGTAAGTTTTATCTTTATCAGATATCAATGAGTCCACTATGGACTTTAAACCACAGTCCATTTAAAACCCAGATTGGTGATGGTCTGCTCTCCATAAGAGGGCCTTTGTTGTTTAGAATAGATCTTTTACTCACATCTGAATGAACTCAGGCTTATTTCTATATTATTATAAAAAAATAAGGCGCAATCCAAGCGTTCACTACCCCTGGGATGTCATTTACCACTTGGATCTATTTTGTCTATAAACCCAGGAGAAGCTAGGTCACATGGTTCCCTGTGTCTGCAACCAGAAAGACGTCAGTAAAATTCTTTCAGTCACTCGGAGGTCGACCAGTGGCCACTTTGAAAAAAAAGTACAAGTTATTATCTAAACAGGCTTCTGGTTGACTGTGACCAGTTTTTTTTTTCCTCGGAAGGGATTAGGATTACACCCTGCAGCTGAGTCTGCACTGTATGTCGTTGCTTTATTAGTGTTATATTTTAGTCTTTCAGGTGATACGAAAACCAGTTATTCTTTCCATTAAGCCTTGTCACTTAAACATGTTTTTTTCACAAAAATTGAATCAGATAAATTTAATTACTACAGTACAGTTAAAAATCCATGAGCATAAAACGCATTTTGAAAAAAAATATTTGCATAATTGGAGGAAGCTATTAAAAAGCCATTAGGACTCCAGTCTAGAACACACATTCTAAACTGCAGCCTTGCCTCTTTCTCTGTGATGGTCTATTGCCACTATTATCCAGCATTTCATGCCCTCAAAGCTCCTCACCCACCAAATGCAAAGCCTCCTAACTACGTGCCACACAATCAGTAGGCATCCGTCTGAAAATGTCTGAGCAACACATTTTCCACATTCATTATTTGGACTTTTATTAAAGGGGCCCATGCTGTTTATGATCTTCTCTTTTTCTTTAGAAAATCTCTTCAGTGGAAGCAAATTAGAAAAATAAATCCCAATTTGCACTTCAAACGTCTCCAAACTTCAAAAGTCTCCAAGCTGGCAACAAATGAGGCTGGGTGGTCTAAAGATGTTCTAGTAGGTATTTACTGAGAGAGGCTCTTTAAAGACTAAGCAATTATCTATGTCTGAATGCGATGGATATCCTGGTGATCAGTAATAGCTGTAATAATGTTATTAAACCATTTTCTCTGCTTTGATAAACACTGACCATATGTTGTAGCCTATTCCCATATTACTACTGACACAGGGAGCTGTTACCTAATTGAAGTTTATCTGCAGAGCTGCAAATGCAAGATCAAACGTGAGGATTATTTTTTTTCCTCGCTCCTCCGGATTCGTTGTTTTTACTTGTTTCCTTTCTGTGTTTTTACCCTTTTTCATTTTTCACACCACTCAGTTTGTCACCCAGCTCTTCTCTTTAGAGGATTGCTCTTCTCCTCCTTATCTCTGTGCTGCTGTACTCTGTTAAATCTTCTCCTTGGTATTTTCTTCTGTACCCCACCCCTCTCCTTTCCCTTCCTTCCCCATCTTTGTGCTTTCGTTATGTCCTGTTCTTTCTTCATTATGCTCTCACGCTCCTTTCTCCTTGGCTCTGCACCCATCACTCTGTGTCCCTCCCTCACATTATTTCCCTCTCCTTGTGGAAGTTGAGCCCTTTGTGGGGATGCCTCGCCGAAGACCACTCTCCCTCTGCCCTTGCTGTTCCGCCGAAGGTAACATAACCTTGCCGCATGTACCGACAGCTGTGGCAGGTCGCCTTCTAATTCGTAAGGCTCTCCAGAACAGGGTTACTTCGTTTCACCTAATGTGTGCTTTCAGTAACATCACCAAATGCACTCAGTGTCTATTTTGGAGGACAAAACAGAAACAATGACAACGCAACAGCATACATGAAGCATATAACCAGTTTATATTGGGCTGAATGAGAGATGAGATCTCAGGGTCCAGCCTATAAGAAAACTCAGCAGTTGTAATCAGCAAAGTGAGGTTTACTTTCAGATATTTTTGATTGGCTGAGATGTTATTTTTGGTGACTTTTTGTTTTCATTTTACCTTCTTTTGGGGGTGCTTGTAATCAATCTCTCAGCTGAACTTTTTTATGCTTATTTCCAAGTCTGGGGTTAAAAAGATTTATCAAAAACCATGAGTCCTAAAAATCAAGCATATAAAGTTACAGAAGAGTGCAGATGTAGAGCTAGATCATAAAGATGTTGACTAAAACTGACCACCCATAGTCCATAAAGTAAAAGTGTATATGGTTATATCTCAAGTGAGGAAGGTGAAGTCAGCAGAGATGTGTACAGTGGCTTTAAGATCTAACAAACCGGCACTCTATGGGTAGATTTAAACGCTCTGGGTTTGAACCTTGAATTTCTATTTTTTGTTTGATCCTAAAAGGTCCCTTTAAGTTGCATTCATCAGAACAAAACCATGTTGCTGTTGTTTTATTGGTTTAGAGAGAAAGCTGGGCTTACTGTGATAATGTTGCTGTGGCGATGTGGTGCAGGAGTTCCTCATCATTTAGTTTTCAGTTTTCCTTCCCTTTCCAAGGTTTTATTTGGTTTCACAATCCTGGGTCAAAAAAATTTGTAGTAGAGAAAAAATTTCCTTTCTGTGTGTCTCTTTAGTTTTAGGTACCTGGTGTTAACAGATGGAAAATAAATTATCCAAGTAATAGAATCCTTCAGTGAAAACAAATCTATTAAGTACTGTATATTCCACTTAAGCTTTATTATTTTCAATAAAGCAATCAGAAGAGTAGTGTGAGCAACAGTAATCTTCAGTGAATGGATCCAAGTTGTCATAGATGTGTAGTGTACAGTCTTTACAGTCATAATGCATATCTCTTTGCTAATGTTGATTTTATTTTAATTATCTGTAAAACAGAAGCTGTCAAGGTTTGTAACGAGCAAAGCAGAGATGAATTGATCAAAGATTTGTCACCAATATCTGATCCAAAGTTGGTTTAGATTTATTAATACCAATGTATGTCATTTTCAAGTGCTTTTTTTTTAAATAACTGCATTTTTCCCTTCTGTTTTGCCTTTCTGCGATGAATGATTTATTTTCCTTTGAGGAGGACAGACAACATGATATCACCTGTGTGACAGAGCCATAGCTCTAAAGCAGTATTTTATTTATCATTTTAGAACCAAAAAGGCACTAAAACGTCTTTGGATCTTTTAGAAGACAATGAGCTTAGTTAGGGATAATTTAAGCCTTTTGTTCAGAGAATCTAGAACTTTGTGTGAACAATTCGATTTCTAGATCCATAATGTTCCAAAATCGATAGTTCGAACAGATAAAACGGATTTAACTCATAATACATTCAGCCTTCTTGTTATCTACTGAAGTCAGCTTTAACTCCTCTGTTACCAAGGAGGATATGAATTGATGTATTGTGTCAAACAGCTTCTTCTGAAAGTTGAGATCATGAGCAGTAACCATCGTGGTGTAACTCACTGTTCTAGCTGAACAATCAGATTTAGAAAATGTAGTTTCCTTAAGAGCTTTTTGTTTCCCTGACTTCATTTGTGAATAAATCATTGATGCTAACTTGCAACCAAGTCTTCCTCTTTTAGTGACAACTTTCACACAGAAGAGTGTTACCTTTACTCTGTAACAGAACCAGTTTTATTAAAAAAATCACTTCTGACTTTTTGACTGATCACTTGTTCTTTGCGATGGTTTGATTACCGTCTAATTTCAGTCAACTTTCAGAAGATTCAAAGAACTGGCCTTTTTTGTCTGTTGTTTCCTCTTTCAACATTATAACAGAAACCTGGCGATATGCAATGAACACCTTAGTGGTCTAGCTTCTTCAGCATTGTTGGGTTGTTTTTTCTTTCTGTATGTCCTCCAAAATGACTGACAAGTTATTGAAACCACACAGTTACCCATAATCCTTAAGGCCCTGGTTTCCCTATGAGTTTGTTTTTTAGAGCTATTAGAGTGAAAACATCAGTAGGAATGATATTTTATAATCCAACTTTTTAGTCTTTGCTTTAGGTATTAATTTATTTTTCTCTTTTTCAAATGAAATTTAAAGTGAATTGTAGCAGAATGGCAGTTTTTAAGCCAATTAGCTTCTTAGCCTTTAATGGATGCAGCTGCAAGAGCATCACAAACTGTTTTTGGTTTAATCAGGTAAAGTTGTTTAAAAGAAAGAATGCACCTTTTTTAGGCATATCGATTATTGACACCAATTATGAAAAACCTGCAGTTTTAGATCAACCTGCGGGCACATTAGCATACATGCTAATTGAACTAGATCTGCAATGAAAACACCAGACCAAACCATCACTGTCTTGTCATTTTGACTTAAGAAAAACTTGTGTACTCTGTAGCCATTATACATTAAAATTGACAACAATATATTTACTCTAAATGTTCAATATTGGAAGAAACGATTCCGCATTTCGTAGCAAATAGAGAATCTGACTTAAAATATTGGTTGAGAAAGTATTTATTTCCTTCAAATCAAGGGGAAACAATCGGGATACATTTTAAATCAACAGCATGTTTCTTGTTTCTCAGTTTGGCTAAACAGCTAAAAGACTTTATACTTTTTCCGTTGTCACTGTTGGGATTTTTGCCCTTTAGGTTTGCATATATGTATATTTTTTATACTTATACCTTCAAGTGTGCATTCAAGGTTTGAAAATCTTGCATGGTGTGACAATTTGATAAACACTCAGGTCTTACCCAAAGCAAGTCTTATAATTTGATGCATCATCTGGATTGTTTCTCTAACAGCCATAAGTTCTAACTATGCCTGAGCTTTCAATCTGTGTGAGGAAACTTTTCTGTGTTGTTTCTGTTTTCTTTTTGTTCAAATATTGCCGTCTCTGTCCCAGATTCTAGCAGCTTTTTGCTGAGGGTTGTTGGTGGGGGAACAGAACTGTGGTCTAAGGGATACATTAATGTGGGAAAGTTTAGAAATATCAGTCTTGATTTCATAATTGTTCTGCTTCGAGTTTGATGCACTGTTTCCAGTGCGAGAAGCTCCTCCTCAGTCTGTTTCTGTCCCTTTTTTTCTGTCAATAGCAAAGCTTCCACTTGGAGACCACAACCATGCAATTTATTTGTGTACGACATTTTTTTTTCTTCACCTGCCTCAGTAAGATAAATGAAAAGTTTCATCCTCTATGCGTTGGGGTGCATCACGGCAGCATCAGACTTCCCTGAGCATGCAGCAAACCAGTTTTCCCTTGCAGACAAAAGCGGGAAGGAAGTTTGAGAATGAGGCTCTTCTGAATGCAATGCATGAAGCCGGTGGTGCTGACCATGCCTTTCCCTGAGGAAGACCAAAGCCAAGAGAATGGATTTTGCTTTTGGTTTTCCTGATGAGTCATTCCATGAACATTTAAAACTTTTAACAGAACATGTGGAAAGAGCAGATAGCATTTGTTACTTTCTACCCTTTAACTGCTTAGGATTAATTGGATCTGAAGGGATTTTATTTCGGTTTATGGGGCCTTATATGAGCAGAGCAGCCCTAGTTAGAATTCCATTTTTTTTTTTTTCACCCTAGCGTTAGCAGGGTAAATCTTTTATAACCCTTTAACACAAATGTAATGTAGTTTTTATTTTTAGGAGGAAAACACATAAAAGTTCACACAACAAAATAAAACTGACCAAATGTAGTTGCCTTTATCAGAGTCTGACATTTTCAGTGTGTAATATTTGTCCACTTTACATTTCATTTTCTCTCATAATCAGTAAGATTCAGAAGACACAACATGTTTTTTTTATTTTAAATTTATTCTGGACTCCCAGTTAAGCCATCTTAGTTTTCTTCAACTAGTCGCTCCTCTAATTCATGTCCATCTAGAGGTCCATTATCAAATCTGACTGATATTTCAAATCGTTTGTATTTGATTCCTTTCGTCAAAGCCTTTAGTTCACCTGAGGAACACAAATCCCAGAGCATAATACTTTCACCTCCATGTTTCATAGTAAGCGTGGGTGTTTCCTTTGGTTAAGTACTCTGTTTGGACGTTGCGGCCCAAAAGTTTAGACCATGACCTATTAGTAGAAGCTGCATCTGGAAGAAAAGGCCTCTGTCTTCATCACCGCTCCCTCATCCAGACCAATGAAGGAACACAGTGGATAGTTTTCACATCAGTTCCTGTTAGAAAAACCTGCAGCTCCCTAATGGTTTGTGTTGGCCTCTTTAAAGCTTTCCTGACCATTTTCCATCTTTTTTAACATAAAGATTAATGATATCCTGGTTCATTAGATTTAATCTCATTGAAGGCTGTTTACCTCATGAAGGCTGAATACTAAAATTCAATTAATCACAAATTATGCCAACTAAGTATCAATTAAACAGAATATGATCTATTTTACATCAAAGATAGAAATGGTTTGGATATAATATATAATGTAGGATTTGCTGCATTTTTCAAATCTTTTTAACCCTCTGAGATTTGACTAAAAACTGATAGGAGGTTGTGGTTGCATGTTGCACACTTGCCAAACTGGGTAACACAAACTCAGCATTGCAACAACTGGTATTTTTATGTGTGGGTGTGTGTGAATGTGGGTTGTTTTCTGTCTGTGGACCTAACTAAGGTACAAGCATACATTAAACCATTAATTCTCCTCCCCTCTGCGTGCCATCACCACATACGGGCCCGCCTGAGCACGTTGGTGTCGAGTTCCTACTATCAACCCATCATTCCTCGCCAAGGACATCCTGGCTTGGCTGTGTCTGTGCCTGTCGCGGTCCTTGTCTCTGTGACGTCCTTGTGATCTCATCGCCACCTTGATGCTCACTTCCGCTCTGTGCTTCCTCCAGGTATGGGCAAGAAGGATGATCCTAAGCTGATGCAGGAGTGGTTCAAGCTGGTGCAGGAGAAGAACGCCCTGGTCCGCTATGAGTCAGAACTCATGATATTGTAAGTTTAAAAACAATTTAATTTTCTTGATTTGTTGGAGCTGCTTGCATCCAGAGAAGTGCTAAGATGCTTTTCTGGAATGTGACAACTGTTCAAGAAAACGGTGATGTTTATCTTATGTTCTTCCTTAAAGAAAATAACTCAACATATATTTTTTTTTTACCTTTGTTAGTTTTCTGCAGTTCTTTCCCAGCATCTGTGGAGATTTTAAAAAAGTATCAGACTTAAAAAAGTAAAACATCATAATAGTTGTAGATCAGATGTTATTTATTAGAGGAGTGATGAGGCAATTTCTGACATATTTAACTAATGAATATTCTTATTTCTATTGGCCCTTTATAAGTTTATAGTTTAAATGTAAAATGAAAGGAAAATAATGCATAGTTGAACTTTGTTGTTTTATTTTTTGCTTTAATCTGAAATGCAGGCTCCCTTTGCTCTAATATCCTGGAAAGAATCCATCAACCGACTGTCTTTAAGATTTCCTTTTGTTTGATCTTAATTAAGTAAGTATTTAGTGTGAGAAGAATCATGTGGGAAACCTATGAGACATCCCGTTTTCCACAGACAATAGATGCAATACAACATGTGAAAGAAGGTGTTCTGGTCAGAAGACACCAAAACTTAGCTTTTAGCCTAAATTCTAAACTGCTAGTGATGTTTATTACCCTGAACATGGTGTTGGCAGCTTCATTTTTTTCTAGTAAATAGATAAAGCAATTTTTATCTTTATAGCACCTATAACAGACAAGAAAACTTCACAAGGTGCTTTACAAAAAAATACAAAAAATATAGTAAATGAGAAAATAAAATCAAAATATTGATCATAAAACAATCCTCACACCAGAGGTGGGTAGTAAACTAGTAACATTTACTTGAGTAGGAGTAGTTTTACTGTCCTGCACTTCTTACTTGAGTAATATTCTTGTAAAGTATAACCACCTACTTGAGTAAAATCTCTGACTACTTTGTGACTGTGAGTCATTTTAATTTTTCTAAGATCAGGTGAACATACAGTAAACAGTAGATATTATCAGTGGAAGTTCTTTACCCTGTCTTAAAATATATACAGTCCTCATTGTAAGGATTGGTTTTCTAAAATTTAAAATAAAAGGTTGGGAAAAGTATTTATTTTGCATTCATTTGTTATTTTATATTCATTACATTTATTTGTATTTTTATGCGTTTGAGTCTTTAAAATGTCAGATCTTGCACATAAAGTCTGTCCGTCTGCATCATTTCTAAAGATTAAATCAGATGTTAGTATCCAACAAATGCTCAGTATTTTACTAGCTTTTGTACTTTTATTTGAGTAAAAAAAAGGTAGAAGTAGAGCTACTTAAGTACATTTTTGGGTACTCTACCCACTTCTGCCTGATGTTAAAATGCTCGAAGGAACAGGTGGGTTTTAAGTTTGGTCTTAAAAACATCCGTGAAGTCCAGCAAACGCACATCCAGATTAAAAGAAAGTGAGGGAAATCTAAGACAGTCCTGGAAGAAAATGAACTGGAGGCTGCAGAAGACCTGAGACTGAGGTGGAGATTTACCTTCCAGCAGGGGAACCATCCTGAACATCAAGCCATAGATAACAAGGATGCTTTAAATTAAATCAGATTCATGGGTTTGAATAGCCTAAAAAGTTTGGGACCTTAACCAAATGTTGTTCCTTTCTCACAGAAACTACTAATGAAATACATCAGACTGTTATAAACGAATGCAACAAAATATGCAAAGTGCAAAAGTAAAAATGCTTCAGGATGGTTGTCCCTTTGGACAATAATATATTATTAATTGTAAAATATGATACAAAAATAAAAAGGATAAGAGTTTGTTTTGTTTTTTTGGATGCAAAACATAGCGTGTTCAGTGAACAGGAGGTGGGGATTTTAGCTTTCCATATGACTGGTGTTGGATTCAAATTTTCTCCAGATTCTAACAGTGAAAAACTTCAAGACGTCACTGTCAGAATTTGTAAAAAAATATTTTTGGTTCAACAAGATCCAAAGATCAAGGTCTCAGCAGCCATGTGCTTTCCTTGGGACGCAAACGTCTGCAATAATAATAAAGATGTTTTACTGTCAGCCAATAAATATTATCATCCCCAGAGTCCTGAACTAGGGACGACTCAATAGTTCAGAGATAATAAAACTGTCTGAGTTTATTGTATTTGTTTTTTCTTTTATTGTTTAAGCACTGCATTCTTTTATGAGAATACAATTCCACCAGCTATCTATTTACGCCTATAACTTTATTACATTTTCCAACAAATTCATTCTATTATGCCTTTATCTTGTTAAATGTTCTGAAAGATGATGGATTAAGCATTTGTCTTCTTTTGAAGAGCCAATAATTGTTTATTGAAAATAGCGTGGGTTAATGGAGCTGCTTGGAAACCATTGATGCCGAAAGCTTTTCACTTCTGGCTTGCGCAAGTTCTCACACCCCTTGAACCTCTATGCATTGTGTTTCATTACAGCTGCAAACCTCAGACTTTTTTCATTCGATTTTAGGACAGAACCTGTATATTTATTCAGCATTGTTCATTACGAAGATGTGATTTAAAAGGAGTGTAGTGAACGACCAGCATCATGAAGACCAAGGAACCCAGAAAACTGGTTCTGGTTCCATTTAAAGCAACATCTCCCTGTGATTAATTTTCTTGGATGACACATGGAGGTCCACAGTTCAGGTTAAGTATACTTTTAGTTGTGGCTTTTTAGAAGAGCAGGCAAAGCGAAGTTGCTTCTTGTCCCACTTTGTATTTTATGCCACATATCATAGAGAAGATGGAGCAAATATATGGAATCAAGTTTCAGGAACTTTTATAAGCTTCAGAAAACCTGATTCACAGGAGGAGGTTCAGCTTTCAAAAGGACAGAGCCAGGAAGTTCATATGTTAGAATGTCCTAGTCAAAGTCCAGAATTAAATCCAGCTGAGAATATGCGCAAAAGGTTGTTCTTCATAGGTACTCTCCATGTAATCTAAGTGAGCTTGAGCTCCGTTTAAATAAGAAAGTCAGTTTGCAGATGTTGAAAGCTGACAGTCGATATCTCAGAGGTGTCTTGAAGCACAAGGACTGAGCCTCTTTCTCACCACACTTCAAGTTTCATTTGTACAAAATACATAAATAAAATCATTTCTGATTCACAAAACAAATCTTTTACTTTGTGCTAAACACAAATACACTTTCTTCTAAATTGTTCATAGGTTTTCTACTTTGTCTTGTTGTGTGAAACTTATTTTTTCCTCCTGTTGTTCTGTCTGCCAGTGCCAGAGAGCTGGAGCTGGAGGACCGCCAGAGCCGCCTGCAGCAGGAGCTCAGGGAGCGGATGGCTGTGGAAGGTGAATTTATTAATGCCTATCAGCTGAAAGGACTCTCTCTGTAGTAATAGAGTCAGATCTGATTTCTCGGTATCCTAATCTAGCATTGCTCTTCTCTGAAGGCTTACTTCCCTGCTGAGGTATTTAAGGGAGACGGCCAGAAATAAAACCTCACAAACAAACTGAACCCTAGAAATTCACAGATTAATATATTCCAGTGTTAATATTTTCATTAACTCAACCCTCAAAAATGTTGAAAGATGATGAACTACTACAACTGTGAGGATTTAGATGATTTTTATGTGATGATTCATATAGATCTAGAAATTTTTGAATAAAACGATTTTATGTTGAATTCTTTAGATCAGTTTAAAAATTCAGGAGTTTGAATTTAAGAAGTGTCTGTTTGATTTAAAGCAACGTCTCTAATTCCTTTTATCCCCACTCCTGTTGCTCTGTGATCTCCTCAGACCACCTGAAAACAGAGAAGGAGCTCGCTCAGGAAAAGCAGATCTTGAATGAAATGTTGGAGGTGGTGGAACAGCGGGACGCCCTGGTTGCCCTGCTGGAGGAGCAGAGACTCCGCGAAAAGGAGGAAGACAAGGACCTGGAAGCCGTCATGCTTTCCAAAGGGTTCAACCTCAACTGGGCCTGAAAACAGAGACATAATCGCTCATGGAGTTGTCAAAAAAATGTCTCTGACTCGTCAAACTACACAGACTGGAGCAAATGGTCTAGAACTGTCACACCTACAGCACTGAATGTGTAAATATGTTTCCAACACAGCAAACACACCGTGGCTGCCTCCATCACTGAAGCAGTCTGCAACGTTTACAGATCCGCTGCCTGAAGGCAGTCCAACTTAATCACTTTGCAGTTTAGTTCTTCTCCCTCTGTGTGGGAGGAGAGCTGAGTACATATTCACAAGTTTATCATCCCAGCCTTGAAGTGGATCCTTTCAAGCAGGAGGCCCTAGGGAGAATATAGAAAGACTTTTCTTTTGACTTTAGAAAAGGGAAAAAATGCAGCCCTGTCCTGCTGATGTAAAAAAAGACAGTTATTGTGTTTAAATGTGTTAAAAGTCCCATTTTTCTGCAGGTGAGGGTCCGATCCTCCCTGCAAAGGAAGCTACAGAGGTGTGTTGTGTTGCCAAGCGACATATTCAGGCTCTTTAATCTGACATCCTCTGCCCTTTTCTCCAGTGAAAAACCAAGTTCTATTTCATCTCTACTTTCTCCATCCTAATGAAACACACATAAACCCTGAAAAGTGGCATTTTTTTCCCCTCCCTCTCATGTTTCCCGCTGCGTTCAGTGAGTCAACACTAAGAATCCATCAAGTCTTCCCACAGTTTCTTTCCTTTTTAATTTTGATGCATTTATCTTTATTAGCTTTTAACAGATGACATTTTTGTTCGTTGCATTCACAGGAGATAGCCCAGGATCTCATTATCCTGCACTTGTGCATAACCCTCATGCACTCCGTAGCCATTGTGTGTCGGTAACGCTGCTGCAGGCACATACAGCGGAGGAACTCGACATGTCTTTAATCATTTCGCAGACTCGATAATGCCGGGCTTCTTGAGATGCTGTTAAATCACACAGACAGTTAAAGTTTACCGACACTTGTTTGTTATTGGATGGCTATTGATCCCGTTGTAGGAGGCAGGACCGATAAGGCTGTTAGAAAGAACGGTGTTATCAGTGAGATCTCATTATACAGTGACGTTTCTGTCACTTTGTGCCACTGGATGCTCTCAGTTAGTGAGATTGCTGTGATATTTACACTACAATAGAGTTGCACAGCGGTATAATGGGGGAGGGGGGTAGTTCTCAATATTTGAACAAGATGCCTTTTTAAGTTTTCTTCTCCGCGTTCGACTTGTTTTTAAGGCTGATCTTTTGTTTTTAAGGTGGAACCAAGCTTTGAAACTTTTAAGTCTACTCTAACTCTGATACCACCAATCTGCTACAAGCAAATCACTTTAAAAAGGGGCACAAGAATGTGCAACTTGCACCAAACATAATGGGATTTTTTTGGAAATCCAGGTCGGCTGTTTAAAAAAAGTCAATAAATAAATAAAAAACTCGACCTGAGCTGTGGATAAAAGGTTACAGAAGTTTAAAGACTGTTGTTTTAGATGGCGTGTGAAACGTTTGACTTGATTGTACTGATATTTATTAACATGTGTGAAAACTGTATTATATGTAAAGTAAAAGATGAATCCTAATTTGTAAAACTGTGCTGTTGACACACGGATTGCAATGTAAATGCTTCATGTAGCTAAAACGCATAGGGGTGTTGGATGTATGCTGAAACGGCAATAAAACAATGCAGTTGTTCTTTTACATGTTTGGCTGCTGAGCTTTGGCTTCTTTAAGAGACGGATCCAGAGAGTGTGTGTGTTTGGGGGGGTGTGGGAAGGGGAGAGAACACGGCTGGTTGTGATGTTTGGATTTCCACTACAGAATTTCACAAGATGCTTCGTCTGTGTTTTGAGAGCTTTGGTTGATTATATCACAGGAGGGTCAAGAATCAGACTGATTAGCTGATCTAGTTTCCACAGATTTCTACCTGTTTTCTGAAGCCATTGGTTTCATTCAAGAGTCTAACGCTTCAGTTTTATGATTTTTTTAAATTTTTTTTACATTAAATCTGAAGACTCTTCAAGCCCTGGTTGATCCTGACCTGGACGAAAGCGCTCAAGCAAAAAAAAAGAAAAACTGACGATAAAACGATGTCCATTTGTCTTGATCATTTAAATTGAACAAATGTTTTCTGATGGGATCAACTTAACTCAAACTACCTTTGGAGAACAACTGCAGCTTCAAACTACTGAGCAGAGGGATGTTTTTACTGGTTTAACTGGTTGTATTGGGATCACTGTAAGGCTGCCTTCTGAAGAAGCAGGAGTTCTGCAGGAAACATTGTTGGGAATTTGACGGTCATCTTAACAGAAATCCTCGACCGGATCTTTTGGTCTTTAAGGAGACTTTGTTTAAAATAAAAACTGAAGGTCTTTGGCAGTAAAACCATCACAGTTTCTACCTGTTTCCTTAAAAAAATGACTTTTATTTCCCTGAAATCCAACCTTTATTCCTTTTTTAATTAAAAGTAGGAATTGAATTACTGGAAAAAAATTAAAATTTAGATGATTTTATATTTTATTGAGATGTACCTGTACATCATAGTTATGAAAGAGGGTGAAGGGAGAATTTAAAACAAACAATCCTTACATTTTTTTCTTTGCTTAATTCTCTGTTCCTCTTACATTATAAACAAAAAAGAATTCGGTCAGTCAGCAAAATAATACACCATTATTTAATAACCCTGGGGATACGATAAGGACAGGTTCAGCTCAAATTAAAATATATAAATCTTTAATATTGTTTATCACTGAAGAAGGTTAAGCTCGCATTGCATATAAATTCATTACACATAAAGTTAAACATGAACAGCTGTTTATTTTTTTATTGCTTTGAATTCCTAGAATGGCTTACAAATAAAACAAATTAAAAAAAATCTAAAACTCTGTCTCAGAAACAAAACCTAACCAGCTAGTTGACTGAAATATCTGCAAAGGTTTCTTTAGCCTCTGAATGGTCTTAGTTTGGTTTAGTAGGTGCAACAGGTATGGGAGAGACAGCTGACTGGATAGGAGTTCAGCAGACAGTCACTGACACCCTCAAAGAGGAGGGTAGTCCTCAAACTGAACAAGCTGGTTGTTCAGAATCTCTATCCATGTTTATTCATGGAAAGTTGAGTGGAAGAAAAAAGTCTTGTAGCAACATGTGCATCGGAAACTGGGAGAGCTGCACCCTTGAGTGAATTGCCAAACAAATACCTTTAAAGATTTTTTTAAGGGAGCTTCATACCAAAATCCAAAATAGCGCAGTTGGAGAGATTTGATCTCCAAGAGTATTGCCTTCTGGTTTTCTGCTTGTATTCACAATTGCTGGCTGATGCAACCAAAAACAGTGACAAAAAAACACTGTTTTCTGTACATTTCAATGGATTTTAATCCAGTGGGAAGTTCCCACAGTCAGTGATTATTTGTGCTGCCATGTCATCTGCTGGTTCTGTGGTCCACTGTAAACACAGCTGTCTGCCAAGACAGTTCAGGGCACTTCTTGCTTTCTGGTGATGCTGATTTCATTTCCCAGCAGGCCATGGTACCTGCCCTCACTGACACAATATGAAAGCTGGATCAATGACCAAGTTGTTACTGTGGTGATAATGAAAATGGCCTGAAGACGGCTATGCTGACTCACACTATCAAAGGTGCAAAAAGAAGAAGATGAGAAGGAAAAACCCAACAGTTCATTGCAGCTGAAGACTTCTTAAAGTAACACCTTGGCAGACCTCCAGGCTGCATTGATGCAGTTTTTCATGCAAACAAAGGTCCAACCAAATACTGGGTGCAAAAGAAAAAAAAATATTTACTTTTTAAGAAACCTGAGATGTCTGTTTTAAAATATCCTTTATTTAATCTTATTGTTCTTATTTATTCTACTGAGACACCTCATTTTAGGTTTGTTTAATCTGTAAGAAATTATCAAAATTCTAAAAATACAATAAAATAAATAAAAGCATGTAATATATTATTTATCTACGGTATGTATGATGTATTTATAGGCCATCAGTATTTAACCTGAAATAAAGGACACATGATATTCACCTTTATTGCAGGCAGCTGTCATGCTGTACAATTTCTGAAGCGTATCTGTGCTTTTATTGTGAAAGTGAATCAAGCGAAAGGTGACTTCCGATTAGGAGCTTTCAGAAGTTAGGAGCTTTTACAGTTGCCAAAGTGTTTCAGCTGAACATAATGACTGAACCAAGTCTCAGAGATTGTCAGGTGAGTGCTAATAAGGACAACTGGAGGGAAAAAGCCCACTCGGTGAAAAGCGGGTGAAACTCAGTTTATTCTCTGTAAAATGAACCTGCGCTCAGCCAAGTCGCTGTCAACTGTAAACTAACAGAAGTTAGGAGTTTTTATTTCATTATTTTTTACTTTTATTTTATTTATTTTTTTGCTGACGTACAGAATAACGCCAGTTTGACCGGAAGGGAAGGAACTTGAGTTTTATGTCTGTAATTATCTTTGGTTAATGTGGGGAGGATGTTTTCTGTGAAAATGTTGCGTAGTATTCTTATCTGCTTTGCAGGCGTGGAAGGACGAGGCTCTCCCACTGTCCACGAGCAGCAACGAGGCATGCAAACTGTATGACGCTATACTTAGACAGGTAACACAGACCTACATGAACCCCGCAGGCTCTGCTAATGGCTTGCTCATATTTTCTACCATCATTTTGATGTTTTCAAACTCTTAAACTGCGGTTTTAAGAAATGTCTTTATTGTTGATCGACAATAGATGAGTTGCGGAACTTAAGTTCACGTTTTCCTTAATAAAACACAAAGTTAGCCGTTAATAGAAAATTGAAAATTTGCCCTCTGGTTCATATTGTTGGTTTGAAGTTATTCTGTCACCATCAGGCAACGATAGGTGGCGCTATTTCCTCTACTACAGATAAAACATGAGGTCATAACTCTTATTATAGTATAGCTAAGCTTAAATGGGGATAATTGTGGAAAAAAAAAAACAACAAAACAACCTTGAATGATATTTTAAGCCCTTGTTAGTGGGGCAGCAGATTTTATCGTAAATCTATTGCCGTCACAATATCAGTGTGTGAAATATTAATACCTCAGAACTGTTTGAAGTGCAGTAATTCTTGGCTGATATATTCCCAATATTTTGAACTTTCATTTTCACGCTAAGCAAGCCTCCGGGCTGCAGATTGTTGGATGGAGGATGACTCAAGTCATAAAGTTATGGAGGCACTGATGAGAAAGAGAGAGGAAAAAACAAAAAAGAGGCATATTATCACCATCTCAGTAGTTATTCTCACCATCCGATGATCTTAAATATTGTGCAGGTCTACTGATGAGCCGGTTTTCAAACAATGATCTTTTATATAGAGGAAAGCAAGTCCAAATGTGAAGGGTGTAAAATCTAATAAAACATGTATATTTCTCCCTGGCAGTAATTTTGGCTGTTATTGTTTATTTTGAATATTATACGGCCACATTCAATAAGTTACAATAATATTGAAGATTTTTTTTTATTTCATTAACTTTTCAACAGAAAAAAAGTGTTGTTTTTTTTCTGTTCTGTAATAATTTCTCTGTACAGCTAATACCATTAAAATAAGAATATTACACCAAAGCAATAAGAAAATGATTGTTTGTTACAGAAATATGTTATAATGAAAAGTGTGTGTAAAACCACCTTAAATGTTATTTTCAAAAAGTACTTTTGAATCTGAAAAATGAGCCTCATTGGAGAACATCCTTTTTTTTCTTAAGCATGGCTGTTATTGAATACAATATAGTATTATATTATAATACTAGTATAATATATATATTTTAGCCGCTTCTAGTGAGAAAATCCAATTATCATCAACTGTAACACAGTAGATAATTAAGGACTGTAATGAATCCATATTTTGAAACCGTTTATGAACTTTCCATTATCAGGTCAGTATTTCTTTTTATTTTCTGAGGTTTCACATGTGAAGAGATAGACATTGTCTCCTTAGTTGAGGGCATCTGATTAAGGCTTTATTTGGTCAAATAATTTCCTCAGAAATAATGTGTAATTAAATATATGTACTAACAGCCTATTTTTGTTTGTCTAGTATGTGAAATGGAGAAATGATGACACACTGGGAGGAATTGAAGGATGCATTTCTGCTATCCAGACAGCTGACCCTAACTTTGGTAAATAACTTATTTTGTTCAGCAGGATTGTTCTAATGACAGATGGTAATTATTTAAAACTGTGTGGCACCATCTGTTCCAAACAAGTAAGAAAAAAAAAAACCCCTCAAGGAGGAGGAAGAAAATCAAGATCAGAACAAAGAATAAAACTGAAAGTGCTGGGTTTCATTTTATTTATTGCTGGAATGAATCTTTTAAAAGTGCTGGAGTAAAAACAGATTTTTGTCGTTTGAAGTTTTAAAATATGAGCTTTCAGGTGGAACAGAGCTATTTTTTTAGGATTAAATTGAGATTCACTCATAACATGAGAAGCAACTAAAAACATTTCAGCTTATTGGATCATAAGTGGCTGTAGAAGCTACTAACTGGTTTTACTTGGTGTATGTTATCTTAATCCCATGGTAAGTTACTTTAGCATGTGTTGCCATGGAAACACCTTGATATTAAAACACGCAGAGGAGATGCAAAGCAGCTAAGCTGCACCACACTGGAAATTAAATTCTGTTGATTTGTTTATGACTCCTGCTTTTATAACTACATTAAGCACAGTTACTAGAGCGATATTAAGCAATATTAAAGCTTAGATTGCTACGCATGAGAGCAGACTTTATAGGGATACACACTGTTTTTGACCTGTTTCTGTACCTTTCATATAACTTCATCTGTTGTTTACTATTAGAGGCAGAAGTGAAAATTGAAAAGGTTGCCTTTCTTGCAGTAAAAAGCTCCTCTGGCTCTGAAAAATAAATAAATTAAAGAACCTTTAGAAGTGCATGTGATTTTTCATGCGGAGTTTGTTGCCGCAGAGGGGAAATTTCAAGAGTTATTTATTTATTCCTGCCATAGTTATGGGTCATGTGATCAGTACCGGGCTGGAGCTGGTGGCCACGACGAGCAGCCCCCGGCTGGATGAGCGCCTGGCCAGCGCCGTGAAGCGAACAGTGGAGCTCGCTAACAGCCAGGAAGTCTCTCCTCGAGAGAAACTCCACGTCAAAGCTGTGGAGCTCTTCTCCCACGGGTAAAGATCCACAAACACTCGAATGCATGAAGTACGACCATAACGTACATAACATTCTGTTGGTGGTGTACAGTTTAGAGGGTCCATGAAATGGCACTTTTTAAAAACTTATTCAAGACTTATTACACTTAAAACAGATACTTGACTAGGAGGGAAAAATTTGATCAGTTTGATTTAGAGTCTGAAAAAGTAAAATCTAATTTTGAATTCATGTTTTATTATTTAAAAGGCTGTAATTGGTTTAAAAATCCAAAAACAGAGGATCGGGGTCTTTATTCATAAGGATTCTCGTAGTCTCTTTAAGAGCTCCTAGGCCAGCCTGAAAAATTCCTGCCCAGGAGTTTTTAGCTTCAGCAGGATTCAGAAAGTTGCTTCGAAAGAAGTGGGGAGCTGACAGAGATTGGAATCAGAATGTCTAAATATACCCGATTGTTCAAGAGGTTTACGCTTATTTGTTCCCAATCTGCTCTTTGTTTCCAACATATGTCATTTTTTCCTTAAAGTCTTTATGACATCCATTTCGTATTTTAAATTATTAGATGTATGTATAGAAAGATAATATAAATAGATAATTTAGAAACAAATATCAATCTGTTGAAACGGTAAAATGTCACAAAAAAAGCCCCTTTAGAGTTTTTCATTCTTTTATGGCGTGAAAGGATTTATGACGCCTGTATAACAAAGAGGATTTACCTTCTTCTGCTGATTAAAACATGTTATAAAGAAAACAGCACAAATGAAACACTGTAGTATTTATTTATTTCTGGTGGAGTTTCTTCTACTGTTTTCTATGAATAAAATTAAAACTCTACCACTTTTCAGCTCCTTTCTTATTTTTATAAAACTTCTTTTATGTTTTTTATTATTGAAGAGTTTAGTAGTGATATCTTGGGGTTTTTTTTTTTTGCAACAAGGACATATTCATATCTGCTAGGCCTTGAGCCGACTGATGACGACATTTTCTTTAATGTGCTTTTCACATTAGAAGCACCAAAACACATTGAAAACTGCGCCTCCCTTCAAGGTCCTCCTTCATTTGTAAGATATAAAGACCTTTGACATTACTTGTCTGTCAAATTCTGATGTTTATTTTTTAAAGCATTTTGCCAGAAAAATGTCCTCAGAGCCCACAAGAGGCTGTGCTCAGTGAGAGCGGGCCAGCTGTCCCTCATCGGTTTTACTGCTCTGTTTCAGGCTAATCCTAATAACTATAACTAATCCTCTTCATTACAAAAAAGTAGTGCAAAGTAAAGTCTGGGTTCACAATGTTTTCGATGTGCCATTTGACTTAATTAATGTTGTTTTTAAGAAAACTTTTTATAACGAATTTCCTTTAGTTGTCACCTCGGATTGACTTTGGGAATTTTGACAGGGAAATATGCCCACTTCTTGCCTTCTTGTCTTTTATCACAATGTAATCTAATATACAGAAATGTTTGTTTTTTTTAAAATATCCTGCATTTATAGAAGAAACATGACACAGGCACTTTAAGACTCACTGAAGTCCTCACTACCTCTGATGTTACTTCACCTTAAGAGCTCTCTTAGGCCCAGGTTGCTTTTTTAATGATCACATTTTTCCTTTCAAATACCATCACTAAAAGTTCCTTTTAGTATTAGCATTCTTTGTCAACACCAGTCCTTAGTCTAAATCACAGAAGTTCTACATGAAGATTTCAGTTCTAACACAAACTGGCTAACATTAACAACATGTCTCTGTCTTTATTTTCTTAGATATAACTGACTGATATTCTAATGTTTTGATCCTGTTTCAAAGGCATTTTAGTTTTTAACAGAACAAATCTATTTTTTAGATAAGTGTTATTATGAGTTTATTAACTGGATTAGAAAAATAAGCTACTAGATAATCGACAGATTCATTGAAATGCGACGTTATGTCATCTTTAAAGATGAAGCAAAGAAACATAAGGTTGCTCTGATCCCTCCAATATAATGGCCAATAGAGGTCACCTGGGGGGCGTTGATGGTCCTTGCGAAGGTTCTGATAGGTTCTTAACTCCCTCGTCAGAATCTTATCGATATGGTTCCTAAAAGTGCTTGTATGTGGGTGACAGGTTATCTCTGAGGCCACCTCCTCTGTTTAGGGGTGGTTTTTCCAGGTTAACAAACTATCTGTCTTCCTTAGACCTTGTCGTCCTCAAACGAGTGTCCTTTAGCCTTCAGGTGTAGGTGGTCAGCTGAGTCCTGTCTGGAGGAGTTGGACACATCTTGTCTCGATTGAAACGTTTCCCGCCGAGTTTCATTAATAAAAATGTTTATTTTTAATGATGTTTGCTGCTAAGTGTTTCCATTAAAAACTTTTTTCTTTATTTTTTTTCGAAATAGCAGCATTATTTTTCTTTGAATATCATAGTAGAGGTTTATTACATTCTGTAAAAGTCCCCACTAGATGGAGGATTTGTATTCTTTGTGCCACACGAACCGAATCGCCTGTGAGCAATTCAGAAATAGTTTATGAGGAAATAGTTTTGCATTCATGAAGCTGCTCTTTCCGTCTGCATGTGATTCAGTCATATGCTCCAGATTAACAGAACTCTGAATTCATGAGAGAATTCTTGTAATTTGAGCTTCTGTCCAACATCCGGACTTCTTATTTGATCTTTATTTCCTTTTCTTTCTCTGAGGTATAAAGTGAGTTCCAGTAATGTTTAACTGCCATTTGTTTTCTTTTAAGGCTGCCTTAGAGACTTTCTTTGCTATCCTCTGTGATCCTCTTGCCGAACAGTTTTCATCTTTCAGAGCTTTGTTTTTTTTTTGTTTTTTTTTAAACAGCGAGTCTGTTTTTTTCTAGGAATTATCCCAAAGCCTGTGAGGTATGGGAAGATATTCTGCTGGATCATCCCACTGACATGCTGGCTCTTAAATTTGCCCATGATGCCTATTTCTACACGGGGGCCCAAATGCAGATGAGGGACTCTGTGGCCCGAGTGCTGCCCCACTGGAAACCTCACATGCCTTTGTTCAGGTACTGGATGCAGCACACTGAACATGCTGTGGTTCTATGGTACCGTTCAAGCATGACTTCAGTTTGCTTGGTTTAAATATTCCAATGAGGAATAAAAATACATTTCCATCACTTTAGTTTTGATGTTTTTTTTTTTTTTTTTTTTTTTTTTTTTTTTTTTTGTAGAGTTCGTATTTTACTGGTATTTTTCTTAACAAAAAGCATAATACAGAATAATATTAAGATGTATAGAGGGGAAGAAGACGTAAGAAGTAATAGAGCAGAAGACTGGTTGTTTTTAAATCACCCTCCTGATTTCAACACACATCTACCCAACTGAAATAGTGATTTTTCTCGTCTTAAAGGAGGAGTTAAGAAAATCTAGCTGAAATAAGGATAAATAAATTGGATGCCTCGGCTTTTTTTAGAGGCAATAATTTTCTCAGAGATTTTAAAATTCCAACTAAACTTGTGAACATATGAAATTGCATGGCAATGATTTTGTAAATTATTGTTTTGGTGGGGGTCAATATAAATCACATACAGTATTTGTCGCTTATTTGCCCTGAATCCAATCGCATTTTATGTCTCCTTTTTGTTGTTAATAGTATGATTAACAGGCAACTCTTTGCAGTATTTTGTGTAGAAAAGTCTGTGTTTGTGTTTGTCTTCAGCTACCTGAAAGGACAATACTCCTTCGGCCTCCTTGAGACACGTTTCTATGACCAGGCTTTGAAAGTGGCCATGGAGGTGAGTATTCTCCTCCACCTATATTAGTTTTTCTCTTTTACGCTCCGTTGATGATATAGCAGCTGTGCAGTTGATGCAGCCTGTCTGTGTTGATGGTCAGTCCACCGTGTAAATAGAACAGCCTTCTACATCAAATGACTCATGCATATAAAGCAGCAGTGACATGAGAATCTTTTGGGGGGGGATTTGAAGGACGTGAAAACAAGAGCTGCTCAAAGTCAGGAATGCAGTTATGTTTCAAGACATTGCTTGTTTTTCTAAATGCCTCTTTCTTGTTTCATCCTCTTGTGCAGGGCCTCGCCTTGACCCCTGATGATGCTTGGTCTGTCCACTCTGTGGCCCACGTTTATGAGATGAAAGCAGAGCTGGAAAAGGGCCTGAATTTCATGGAGAGTAGAGAGAAAGACTGGCAGGTGGGGTTTTTCTCGATCACACTATAGCAGTGCGCTTTTCTACTGCAACCTTGCAGAAGTCAAAAAAAAAAAAAAAGTAAACTGTGTATTAATTCATTCCAGAGATCTGACATGCTCGCCAGTCACAACTATTGGCACTGGGCTTTGTACTTCATTGAGAGGGTAAGGAAAATGACGGCTTCTTGTATTCAAAGTCCTGTAGGGTGGGGTGTGTTGTAAAATTGACTGAAATGTTTTAAATCTTCGTTTCGTGACTTCATCCTTTTCAGGAACAATACGAAGCTGCTCTGCAGATATACGACTCCCAGGTGGGTTTGTCTTGACTGGTGCGGGTTATTACATCCATCAATGCTGTAATAACTGTGGGGGTTTAAGGTTTTAGTTAAAGCCGTTAGTTTCAGCTTATACACAGTCAAGTGCAGTAATTTGACCTCTGGTGAAGATTGATGGGGCAATCGCACAGAATTAGGTATGGAAGCTTTACTCTGCACCAAAAACAATAAAACTAAACATTAGACTTTAGAGAACAGTGGTTCACACTGTCTTACTTAAACAATGTCATCATTTAGGGGGTCATATCTTTTGTATCTCTTCGATTACAAAAATAAAAAATTATAAAAAAATTTAAACCGTTTACTGGAAAAAGTTGAACTCTCAAAAAAAATCCTAGATCCTGGGGGGATTTTTAATCACACTTTACGGGTTTTGTTCTAATAGGAGGTTCTGACGTATCCGTGCGATGTCAGGTTTTACCAGTAGTTGGTTCTGCTGTATGTCCTGCATTTATGTTGATAAACTAATGATGTACAGGTTAACAATCTTAGGTTTGGTCTTGGGAATTTTTCTCAACTGCTTTCACTGTATTATAGCCGTTTAGATGTGACTGGGCGACAGCTTAAGACTGGGTGGTCGTCCTGCTGGATTGATTGATTTCCAGGTGTTCAGCCACCAATGTTGATTTTAAATAGGTGGAATAATTAGATTAACTGCTGATTTCTTTATTTCATCCACTACCTGCTGTAGTAGAATCTCTGACAGCCAAGTAGGCCCTTAGCATAATGCTACCACCACCCTGCTTTACATCTCCAGTCATTTACTTACTTAACTGCAAATCCTTTTCCCAGATTGCATCTGGGTTCTTCATATGGGGAGCTGGTTGGTACCTTCTCTTTCCATGTTTATAAAATGAGCTTCTTTTCTGGTTTATAATAGACTTGATAGATTAGATTAATTGGGTTAGCTTGTTGTAATAAAAATGTGATGAGGTCTTCAATCAGGCACACAAAAAAACTAAGTGTAGTAAGAGAACAATATATCTAGAAAGGCCTTCCTAGAGCTCTAACCTCAGCGCTGCTGAAAATGAATGAACTTTGCTTAAAGTCAGGTCTGTGTTTGGAAACTGTCCAAATTGAATAAGCTTTCATTTTTCTAATGAGAGATTATGGTTTCCCTTGTGAGTCAAGGTTAGATAATTGCAAATAAATACTTAATCCAAGTTTAAGATGTACGAGCCAAAGAACCACCCCCACATGTGGGTTTGCACTGTCAAGTCCGATTTAGACGACGTGTGAAAAACCTGATTTTCTGAAACATTGCAAAAACATTTCTTTAGGTCATTTTCCTCAGCTTTGTTGATAATCGTTTGTTCAAACTTATAGGCCGTGGACAACTATCCAAGCTTTTTTTTTTCCTTCCACATTTTGATATTTTTATACCGATTTCAGCAATAGTGAATATTACATGTTAAGTCGAGTTAATAAAAACTAAAGGAGAGCCCATTTTTCTATAAAATACACAGACCCAGTACCAGGTCTAGCTGTTAAAGCAAGTTCACCTTGGAAACAGTCTGTAAAATGCTATAAAGTCTCGAAAACCCTTAAAATATCATCAGAAGAACCACTGCAGGTTCCTGCTGCTGTTGTTGTAAAAGTCTGTCCAGTCAGAAATAGGATTCACATGTTGTTTTTCTTTTAAATGCAGTAGCAGTGCTTGGTAAGGAAAACAGGAAGCTGAGTCTAACATCGCCAGAATGTAGAAAGACACCAGAACAGCTGTCATTTTCTTTGGACAGATGAGTATAAAACTATATCTGGATCCCAGACCAGAGGACGTCCTTGACGTATACAAAATGGAGCAATCAAGAAAAATGACGAACAAATACAAAAAAATCTTACATCAACAGTGAAATATAAAGGTTAGCCAGCTCTAACATGTTTCAGAGGAAGCTTGAGATGTTATACTGCAGATCTGGATTCTGCAACGTACCATACCAGTGAGTTCACCAATGTACAGACTGCGAATGAAGACATGGAAAGTGCCTAGAAAAGGCCAAATCTGGATCTCTTTGAGATTTTGCGGGGACTTTAAACAGACTAAAAGGGAAAGAGACCTCTTGAACATCTTAGAGCTGCAGGTGAGGAGTAGAAAAGGTTTTTTGACGTCAGAGAAGATGGCTAAAGGAGCGTGTGACTTAGGATGTTTACTGTAAACCAAATTGGGTAAGACTATGTGATGAAGAGTAGGCTCTTAATTATTTTCTCATTAGGATATCTTTATCTTTCGACTTATTGTTCAAAGATAAAAACGGATTAGGCATTAATTTGGGAAAAATAACTAAGAATTTATTGTGGTTAAATCATATTTTTTTTCATTTGCTTTTCAATGTTTAAATGTGGTATAAAATATGATTGTTTCCATGGGAACAATGTTTATTTAACTGGGATATTTCCTTTCCATCATTGCCCCGAAGTAAATAGTGATATTTGCTTTCTTTAAGGTATTCAAACGCTGTAAAGCCTCAGGCGCCATGCTGGATATTGTTGATGCTTGTTCAATGCTCTACAGATTGGAGATGGAGGGTAGGTGTGATTTTATATAAAAGGACCCTGAGAAAGCAAGAACTGGTTGTTTTATCTGACTTTTTTTCTACTGTTAGATGTTCTCTAATGCTGTTGTGCAGAATAACACTTTCTGAGTTTTTAATGTTATTTATAAGTTGCCCTAACCTCTAATTTCACACAAGACTTTAATCTAAAAGCAATAAGCTGTAATAAGGTAATATCTTTTTTTTTTATATATTTTAATAACATCCAGAGTGTTGCGGCAGAATTAAGGATAATTACCCTAAAATGACCTGCCCTCCTCAAACAGCCAGCGTTTGTTGCAGGTGTATGTGTGAAGGACCGCTGGCGGGAGCTGCTTCAGATAACCCAGCCTCACACTGACGATCATGTCACATTGTTCAATGACCTCCATTTCCTCATGGTGTCGCTGGGAGCCAACGAGACCAAGGCCAGTCAGCGCCTGCTGGAGGGCCTCCAGGATTTGGTCAAGTTAGTTCTGTGCCATTTCTCTTCACTGCACACCTCAACACAGTGCCAGCCTTCCATAAAAGTAACATAACCCTCATATAAAACAGACATAAACACAGATTAGCGTATGATGAAGGACCGTGTATAAATGCTGTTAGGAACAGGACTGTAATGTCTGCTTTAGAAAAGCGGCCTCCCTCTGAAGCAGATGTTGAAACCGGAGCCCACATCTTTGAAGAAGTGCATTAGGATTAAATTTGTCCTCGTGGCTTAAAGTTTTTCTTTAGTTTATGTCATAGAAAATGGCACATCTTGGTAACCTTGAGGCTTTTCTTCTGATTTAGGGTTTTATGTTGATTGTTTGCTCTTCAGCTGTGATGCAGTGCAGTGAAACGGTATTTAACCTTTAGAGATTTCAAGCAGTCAGTTGCTTTATGACTCACTTAAATATTTTTTTGTTGCCCCAATAGTGTTTTACTGACAGTTAATTAGAATAAAAGAAAGGGCAGAGAGATAAAGTAGAGATAAAAAAGAAGCAACAATCAGGAATCGAACCAGCAGCCTGTGTATGTGAGGCACCATGTCTCAGGCTGAATCCAAACACATAATCTGAGCCCCTCACTGCTCTTCCTTCTTCAATACAACACTATGGCTCTGCAGAACCAGATAGGAACAATGCAAAACAATGCAAGGCCCCTTTGTTTAAGGAACTGAGATAGGAAACATGCAGAATTGCAGCATTTTTTCAGCCAAGACTTTTCAAGGCGAATCCTGATGCACTTCACCTTTGCTGAATGAGTCCTTAATGACTCCTGTTTTCAGATAGAACCTCAAGAAAGAATCAAGAAAGTCTAAAAACTGGCCGTTCAGACACATTTGAAAAGGTCAGATACGTATCGGATTAAGGACGCCATGGCCAAACGGCCTGGGTCGCATTTGAAAAAATCGGACCTATGTTTTTCAGACTATCATGAAAAAATCACATTCAGGTTGCATATAGGCAAAAAAAATCAGATTTGGGTCACTTCAGGCTGCAGTGTGAGGCCAGTTGTCCTGGGTTCTGTTCAAATCTCCTTGAATTCAGGGGCGGTGCTAGGGGGGGGCACTGGACTCTTCTGAAATCTGAAGAAATATTAATTAAAAAGAAAAAGCTTGTAACATACAGGAGACGATTCTACACTTCTAAAAATTAAAACACGTAATACAGGACATTTTGACTTACAGTTGTGCTTGAAAGCCTCCCATTAAAGAAAACTCAATTCACACTAGTAATTCAAATAACACAAAACTAAAAAAGTTATAATAAATTAAAACATTAGTAAATATTTCAGTGAAAGAAAAATGTCGATTTAGAATTTTTGTTAAAAAAAACAACATTTTTTTATGTCATTAATGGTAGGGTATGTAAACTTTCAAGCACATCTGTATATAGGGAGAAATAAACGATAGAAAATATTGTATAAATATGATAAAAAGGACTACTGCTACTACAGGACTTCAGCTGCTTATTTCACATGCTTTGAACCATGTGGCTTAGTCGTAGCTACAGTTTTTCTGCGGATTTTTCTTTAACGCCGAGCATGCAGAGGTCAAAGTTGGAAATCAAAGGACAAGGGCAAGCTAGCAGCAGGCACGACAGAGAACAAACATCCCAAATTCTCACATTTTGACATTTATCCGCCGCATTAAAGCTGTAGAACCAGTAAAGACACGGTGGGTAACGCCTGTAGAGCTGAATTACAGAGCTGACAACGCCCCATCTTTCATTAGAAGCTCTTAATTGCAGCAAGCTAACGGGAGCTAGCATTCTTCTTCGTCCCTACTCTCGGGGCGATATGTAGAGCTCCCCCTACAGGTTTGGTGGGGTAGTGAGGTGGACTCTATAGTCCGGATAATAAGGTAATACATTAAAGTGACAAATGCTCTGTGTTTAACGTACCGTCTGTTTCACAGGAAACCTGGTGACAATCTGCAGCATCAGCTGGCTAAAAGTATAGGAATACCAATGTGTAAAGCTATGATGGAGTACAACCAGGGCAACTATAGCCAAGCTGTGACACTGTTGTACCCTCTGCGTTACCAGATGGTGGAGATTGGTGGCAGTGATGCTCAGGTAAGACTTGATAGGTTGAAGACAAGTGTGAAAAACTTTTATCTGCTTGATGGGTTTTCCTTCTTCAGAGCTCATTGAAGCATGCTGTGTTTCAGAAATGCCTTCTTAGGTCTATAACCATGCGTCATTGGGCAGTGTGAGACTAGAAAGCACAGTGCCCCATCATATGAATAATAAAACTTAGTGCTGGATGCTAATGGTCTTGATGCATTTTGTCCACCATGTTTAGACAAGAGTTATCCAAGGTCCTACAGTGTAGTGACAATGTAGGAGAAGGAAGAAGAGTTGATGCTTTATAAAGTGTAGAAAGAAGTTTGCATTTACTAATGGTTTATCCTCTACTTCTTACAGAGAGATTTGTTCAATCAGCTGCTCATTCATGCAGCCATGAAGTCTGAGAATAAGCAACACCAAAAACTGGGAAGGTAATGTACAACTGGAAAGTTATTTCATATTTCTAGTTGTAAATGTGATTTTTTTTTATTATTCATAAAGAAACTTGGGCCAGTTTAGAGCCTTTTAATTGCACCAAACCACCTTTAACATACTAAGACACATTTCAACCACAAACCTTAATGTAGTTTTTGACACAGTCTATATGTTTGTCAAAGGTTAGAGGACCAGAGCTGAAGGTCGCTGCATTAAAGACTTAGAGCTTTAACTTCAGAGATGGTTCTGCAAAGTTTTAACTTAAAAGAGGTACAACATTTTGAAATGTTTTATTATTTTCTTTAAGTCTGTTCTGTTGTGTTTTGTTCATTGTTATAGACGGTCATAAACGTCCAACAAAAACTTTGCAGTGTTGTAAAGGAATGTGGTAAAGATCAAAGGGCATGAATATTTTTGGTAGAGCTCATACCATGAACTCATCTAAAGGATTTATTCAATATTTTTCTCTTAAATCGACAAACTTCTCCAGTTATTGCTCTTCTCTGCTACCAGTGACTGGTTTTCTGTGGTTTCTAGATGTTTGCTTTTATTATGAGTTGCTCCAGACTTACTGCATCATAACATTTAACATCAACATGAATCCTAACTGATCTGGTGTGAAAAACTTGAGGCGTCTTAGAGCAGCATCCTATTTCCTCTCATCAGTTATTGCCTCCAATTACAAATAATATACATTTAGCTAGAGTCATCTCTATACTGTTATATGTGATCAGTTAGTTCAGAAGTTGCTGAAAGCTAATAAATAAATGCAGTATAAGCTTTGAATGAGGGCCTGCGTGGAGATCTGTGATTGCTGCGTTGCCCAGGAGAGATGTTTGCAGCACATTTCAGCCACAATCTAAGTTTCTCTTTGTACTTGGTACTAGGAATTTTGATCCAAGATCTAAGTGGCTTAATGAGCTTTCTGCACAAGGTGGCAGGGCACTCTATAGGGTGGGGAGCTTAGTCAGAGGTTAGGAGCACAGCTGTTCTCCTCCACACTGAGTGGAGTCAGCTGAGGCGACTTGTTCATTTTTTTCGGATGCCTTCTTCATACCATCTAGAGGAGGCCTGGGGGATGACCTATGACACGCTGAGAGACCATGTCTCTCTCCTGGCCTGAGACACCTCCGACTTCTCCCGCTGGAGCTTGAGGAGTTGTCTGTGCAGAGCTAAGCATTGGAGTTTCTGCTGAGACTGCTGCCCCCCACACCCCGGTCCTGGATAAGCTGAAGTCTACAAGTACGAGGAATTGTGCTAAACTAATAGAGCTTAGGAATGTCAGGAAGGATCCTCATGATCTGCATTGTCCAGAGCTTTGCACAAGATTTTCATTAGATTAGATATATTTTTAGCATTGTATTGGCTAAAGATAATCATCTTTATTTGTTGTTGCAATTGTACATTCCAATAAAACGTGTTTTCTGTGTTTTAGCCGATGCTGCAGAGAGCAGCTTGCAGCTCCTAGGGACCACTGTCTTTTTAGCCACCAAAAGTGGAAGTCTGTTTTACAAAAAATCTCTTGGCTGCTCTCTAACCAGTGCCCTTCTGGTTTATGAGAACTTCTCCTTTTTTCTTCTCTTATGGATTCATTTAGTAGCAGTTTTCTCTACTAATAGCTTTCTTGTGGTCTTTTATAAATGACCCTGATGAAGGCCAACGAAGACATGATCTGCTAATAAAGTTGTTTCCTTGTAATCTTTGTTCATTTGCTGCAGTCTCCATCTCTTTGATCCTCTCCATGTATCTATGTGAAATTTCTATCCCTGTAGATTTACCTGGGAGCTAAAATGATGATGGTACAGAGATATTTATACTTGTTTTCCAGTCAGTCTCAGCAAAGAAAGAGTTGGGTATTGATAAGTTTGGAAACTAGAAGTTTTCTGTTAAACTGTGCCTCTTTGTATTTAGATTTTTTGTGACCTCAGAGATTTAACAATATTGATTAATAAACTGGCTCAGTTTGCAGACGAAGGTCAAGTGACTCCAAATCTGGAGCCTGGTGGACTTAAGAAGAGTACCTGAGTTTTAATAGCTGCTGTTAATACCTTATGTATAAACCGATAAATGTCCACGGATTGATTAGAGCATTAAGCAACAATGCCTTGAGACACGTTGCTAAAGCTCATGCATTCCTGCTCCTTCCTTTTGCTCTCCATTAGTAATGTTATGTTTGATTTGTTAGTAAATGCTTCATTTTTGTTAAAAATTTCACTTGTATAACATTTGTTATCATTGTGTCAGTTTTTCGGGAAATGAGGGAAAAAATGCCATATTTGTTTGAAAAAAGGGCCTCAAAAAATTACGATAGTTAAGATCCCTGATTTTTTATTTTTTTTTCGGGGATCGTACGGCTCCAAATTATTGAGGATGGTGTACTGTCCAAATAATCAGCCAAAAAAAAAAAAGAAAAGAAGAAATAATCAGCATCTGCCTTAAAAAAAAAATACCTGCATCAGTTGATATCTGGTCTGGAGTAGAGCTGGAGGCAGGGGGGGTGTCTGAGTTTCCCCAGTGATCCTGCTGCCCCATCATCTAATCAAGGGGTAGAAACAAATGACCCTAAGCTCATTTGCATGTTTTTGATGAATCACAGCTTTTGTCTTTTTCAAATTTGCTCATTTAATTTACGAACTTAATCATTAGCTGCCACACACTGAGCCCAAAACTGAAACTTTGGATTTGATGAACAGTTTTGTTATGTAGGAGGTTACATATATAAATTGAAACTGAAACTTTTGGCACTTCCCGGCTTTGTACCAGAACTAATCCTTTTTCATTTTGATTCTTTTCCAACAATATTTGGACCACTCAAATGTAACTTGTAGGGAAACGTAAACAGAACTGTGTTTATCTGTGGAACCATGACATCTGATGCTGTCACTGTTTAATCGTAGGAAAATCTGTCAAAACAAAACTTCTTCTCTGACATCTACTGGATCTGATGTACTCTAGGGTCACTGTTTAGACTACTGTTGGCCTCTGTTTTCTCTCACATCTGTGTGTGCAGAACACAAGCTGTTTTGATTCTCCCTTTCCATCTCTGACACCATCTGTACACCGTGTTACCCTTTCATTATTGATTGAGTTGTTCTCTCAGCTTGAAGTCTCCCTGAATCTTTGTTCATCTCTTCGCTCCCTCCTGCTGTATTTCCCCAGATGTCTGTTGGTGGAGCGTGATGCTGTGAGGCCCAACTCCCCTCTGACCCTTCGTCTGATGCAGAAAGCTCTGGCTCTTCATGACGAGAGTGATTGCATCGAGCGCGGGCGGGTCCCACATGAAAACATCAAAGCACCACTCTAATCGGATCTTCTATTTGGGTTTAGGAGACGTCAAACCCACAGGAAGGAGCTCGGCGCCGTTAACCAGATGATCACCATACTTGCATGGAGCACCTTTACATTCCTTGATTGTCTCGTAGCATAACCGTCTGTGTTTCATGTCAAATGATGAAGATAAATTAAAAGATCTATCTAGAAGAAATAAATAGATTACGCACATTTATTAGCAAATTGGTAACTTTTTATTATACGTGGTACTATTAGTAAAAAGAAACAAGCCCTATATACACGTGTTGTGCCTTTTTTGTTGCAGTAAAGTGCATCAGATTGGTTTTGTCAGAGCGAGTGGCATGTCAGGAAAAGGATATGTAGGCGAGATGCATTTGCACTCATTGGACAGTTGGAGCACTGGAAGCTCTTCCTTCTTCTACATCTGCCCTCAAAACGCCGAAGTAATCTCATTTTGGATCTGAGAGATCAGGATCTGGGACAGCACGATGCCTGCAATCTAGAAAACATCAGCAGCCACTTCAGAGTACAGAACATGCTCCCCCACTGCCAGTAATGAGCAGCTCAAGGTCCCTTTGGAAGGAAGTGCTGCAGTTTCTCAGTTAGGCGCCGCCAGGAAAACGTCTCAAAATGAAATGATTTATAGTCCTTTGCAAATGTCTTAATAGACCTTGAATATATTTATGCATTTATATGGATAATCAACATAATGTGGAAGAGAAAGCATAGTGTGAATTTGTTTCCAATACTCTTATCATCATCTGCACCAAATAAAATTCATTCTGTCTGTGTGTGATTTAAACAGAGTAAAAGAAGAACAAAGGCCAGACAAATGGACACAGTAGGACGCGAGTAAGGTGCAACCAAAAAGTCGTAGAGAACTCTGGAGGAGCTGTCAGGGCACACAGTTCAGGTGGAAGAATGACGGTAAAACAAGTGGTTTTGTTTATGCATCATTGACTTGACTGAAGGAGGTGCTGTATTCAGCTGAGTTCAAAATGAAACTAGAACCTACATGCAAAAAGTAGAAAATCCTCTTCAACACATTTACCTTGAAGAAAATGGCAGCATTATGCTGTGGGGGTTCTGTGCAACCACTCTAAATATTCAGTCAGATCCAAACATTCATGATTACATCAAAATTTAGATTATTAATCAATTTGTGAATCTGGCTAAACATCAACACTGTTGGAACTTTCATAGTTTTTCATAAATTCAAATGAGTATAAATACTTTTCCAAGGCACTTTATACTGATGCATCCCTCAGATATTTTACTTTATAATTACTATATTACTTTATATTCTTGTCCTTTGCCAGAACTTATATTCTGTGTGGGCAGCTGGCTGGGTGTGTGTGTGTTTGAATCGAGCCAATCAATAATCAGGAGTTTGACGTTAAAGTAAACGACCAAATCAGTGTCTGCTGAGCATCCTGCCAAAAAGGCATCATCACAATCAAATCCCCCAAACATCAAAGCAATCTCTGCTCTAATGTGATCAGTCCTGACAGGATTTATGGGAAATGCAGTCACTGCACAGTTAATGCAGACAGATCCATGTGAGTGAGAGGATTTTTTTTTTTATCTCACGTGTGCAGCTCCTGATAACAGCTTATATCATGTTATTCTGACTTTAGATATTAAAGGGACTAATTGCTGTGGGAGTGTGAGCGTGCTGTGCAGCCATTCTTCATGAGTAGGAGGGAGTTGTCAGCATCTTCCCTTTTTTAGTAGGTACTGTTACAGCTTAATAGTCCTCTACTTGGGTTACAGGCTAAAAACGCAATTTTAAACACATCGGAATTAATATATTACAGTTGGAGTTAATTGTTGCCTTGTGCCACCTTATTACTCCACATAAGCTGGTGTTTTAAATAGAACACCCCCTCTGTGAGGGGCTGACATTTACTGAGCATTTTAGGGTTTTTTATAACATTTGCTTTTCTGACGATGTGGTGATAATAATCCAAACGGGCATATTTTGGAAAGTTCTTGGGGAAGAAAAGAACTGAATTTATATTCAGAAAGTGTGGTGCTGCTTTAGAATTGACGCAGGGCACTGATTGATGAAGTGTTGCTGAAACTACTTCAACGCAGCATCCAGTGCTGCCTGAAAGGTAGAAGGTCTGTTCAATAGGTTGATTACTGGATGCTCCGGCCAGCAAGCCTCCATTGATGCCTTCATTGACTTTTAGCTTATTTAAAAGAGAAATCCTTCTTTTGTATCTGAGGTCTGAGGCAAAAGGCTGCTGTTTGATCATGCAGAACATGAATTAGGTACGTGAGTCTTGAGTTGGGTTACCTGAGGTAAGGCCAGACCAAGGGTGAGGGCGCCTACCATCAGCAGGTGTGACTCGATCCACATCACTGCTCTGTCTGCACAGCCTATTGGGTAGATTGACTTGTTTGCATCCACATAAGTTTGGGTTTGAACTCCAAAACCACACATTGTGTTAATCACCGTCTGGATGGAGGCAAAAACAGAAAGTGACCTTAAATACAACATAAGTCTCATGCAAGATTTAACCGCACCGCTCCTGGAAAAACTAAATGTTATCATTGTGACACCTCAGGCAGAGGCGCAGAAGGCCGATGAGTTGTAAAAACACTGAGCAAAACAACACGGTTCAGGTGCACATTGTGAAGCAACAAGAAGGACTCGAAGCTCCTGAAGTGGTTGGCAGATAAACTGAGTTTTTAGTTTTCCACCAGCAGGTTGCAGCACTGCATCGACTGTGGAGCTTTTTAATTAATTGATTTTTCTACCATGTTGGAAAAGGTTGCTGTGATCCGTTTTCTGTGCAGCCTGATGTTTAATCAATACTGCTGTGATGGCTCAACATGAACTCCTTAGTTTTCCTTCGCTCTTAGTTTTCACATTGTGCTACTGGATCTGCAGTATAACGAAGAGTTCATACAAAATAAACATTTATGGACAAAAGGTTTTCCTTTTTAATGGAGACCCAATAAAAGCTGGCATGTTCTGTCATTCATGTACCTCGTACATATGCATGTGGACATCTTTCTTTGATGCTCTGAACACTGAATATCATTAAAACCCACTGAAATCCCTGCCAGCTTTGCTGTACACTGCTGATGATTTCACCGCTTGCAGATCAAACTGAGCACATGTTGCATATGTTCAGACCAGTTGGATGGCATCACTTTGTAACAATTATAATAGAAAATAGGTGCAACAATCTATTAAGTAAAACATAATTTGTTCCCGTTGATTTTTAAAATTGAAAATGTTCTAAACGAGCCTCAGCTCTGTTGGGCTGTAGGAATCGTGGCAAAATATGTTGTGTTCTTCAAAGAAGTGGTGATGCAACCTGGGGGTAAACATGAGCTTGTCACAAAGTTTCTATAAATGACAAAACAGAGATGTAGTGATACAACTTGTCTTTGATTTAGCATCTGACATGTCTTTGAGAACTTTTTTTTTTTAATCAAACGAAAGCTTTTTTTGTTTCACTTCTTTTCAGCTCTTTGTGAAATGTAAATACTTTTTAAGCACCATCTTTTATATATCCTAGTCATGTAGGAAACCAGGTTATTCATCCTGGGGCCGGTCCTGTGTGACAGCCACCTCACCTTTTATCTGATCTAGACATGAGGCTGTAGCCTTCAGGCAAAAATAGCAGTTCTAGTCTTGACAGACTAGTGGAAACCTCATATTTTAACACGATACAAACAATTTGTATTGTGGTCAGTCAATTCTGGCTGTTTTTTTTGGACATCTCTAGCCCCAATGCTGTACAGCATGTTGCAGGATAAATTATGATACCCTAAATAAAAATGTACAATCTAGCCTACATGAAAATAAGCATTTGTACTGAATTGATATCTACTTCTGAAATACTGCTAAGAATAAACCAATGTTAGAATAGCCATGGAAGACATGGCCTATGTGATCAGGATTCTAGATAACCATGGTTTCACAGCTATTATAGATATTTGGTTCATTAGAAATCAATATGATGCTACCCTCATTGCTTTTTTATTAATACAAAAATAAACAGTTCATTCTCTCCTGTAGAGTTTTGCTACAGATTCGATTAAATCTACGGAGCAGGTTTCGACTAAATCAGTACATCTTTCTCTGCACATATAACTGTTTCATTAGGGGTGAAATTTAGGCCATTTTTGACATCGTCTCATTGAATTATAGTAGAATCAACACATTCATATAGAGAAGAGCTCAGGTTCAAGTCCAAATCATCCCTCTTCTACCATCATCCTTTCTAATTTGTATTAGGAAAAACAGTTAACCTTGACGAGTTTATTTCTTTTCATTCATCAAAACATAATCAGTTCAACTTTACGTTTCTATGGCATCCAGAAATATGGGTGTTCAAGTAAATAACAGCATCTAAGATCTCCAGCTAAGCCAGGCTGTCGCACATTTTTTTCGCACATTGATCAAGCTCACAGCAGTGCAACTCGGACGCCTTACATGCTGCCTACTTCTGCTCGGATGTCACATCACCGCGGCAGCTGTGGCTCAGTGGTAAAAAAGTTAGAGGATTGTGTGTTTGATTTTCGTCGTGCTGGGGCCG
>JAUZNJ010069728.1:0-53614 GCA_034780135.1 Jordanella pulchra
TCTATCTATCTATCTATCTATCTATCTATCTATCTATCTATCTATCTATCTATCTATCTATCTATCTATCTGCCCTTATTTTATTTTGTTCTTATTTATGAATGCATGAATTGTATTTCATTTAATTCTCCTTCTTTCTTATGGTAGTCAGATACTAAGTCTTAAATCCAGCTGTCCTTAGATTTTACTCCGAGCGCACGAAGTACAAGGTAAAAAGCATAATTACTATACTACTCATCCTCATATGCTCCACGACGCCCCCTGTAGGACTAAAATTGTATATTTCCTGAATGACATGAACGCTACAATAATTGCACCATTATTTATTTTTGCGTGATTTTTTTCCCTTTGAGGTAAAAGTAAAACCAAATAAGAATTAATTATATATTTTTACTGAATCAAACAGGGTATAAAACATTGTCAGTCACATCCATTTTAATGCAGAGCTATACAGATAGGGCTGGTCATCTGCAGTGTCCTCGAGGCTGGACGACTGAAATGATGTAATGTCAACTCCTTAGACTGGCATTGGCATGCCCTGACTCTTTTTATTTATCTGCTGCACAATTCCCCCAATTGGCTCAACAAAAAAATACCTGCAACATTTAGTTCTGATACCACAGATATAAAGGATTTTTTAAATTATGTTCTTTTCATCGCACGTTAGATTATGTTTATATATAGGCATTTAAGATTTGGATTAAAGGTTTAAGATTAAATCCTCTCACTGACCAGGGAGACGCATGACCAGACATCAATATAGTTATCATGTGCAAAGGAGCATTTACCTATGCTATGATAAAACTGATATAGAAATATACCTAAAAAGACATAAAGCTTGAAACAAAGAAAGACAAAGTCACCAACTCACGTGAGCCTGGGGTATAGTGATCTTGTCCGCATCCTGGTCTTTGTCGGGCTTCTGTGCCGAAACTGACTGGAAGGTGATCTTCACCATGTTTTGGTTTAAGTCAGTGTGTATGTTTTTCTTCCTTTATCTTATTGTTTTTGTCTCCTGTCTGGTTCTGGTTCTGGTTCAGCGCCGCGCTTCCATCCACAGCACCGGGAGGGCTTTATAGCGCCGCTGCAGCCTCGCCCCCGGGAATCTGTGACATCAGAAGAGCGTCTTTTCTGACGTACGGGCGCTGTGTGGGACCGAGGGAAAAGCCTCCTCGTTGATTTCAAAGTAAAAGTTTGTTCTAGGTTAATGCGTGTATAGATAGTTAAAAATAAATGCAAATTGTGTCAAATATACATTTTATGGTCTAATGTGCACAAAAAGATGAACGAGTTGCAACATTTGATGTTTTTATGTAAAGAGGAATACATTTCAGGTCACTCTTCAGATATCGAAGTATATTCGGTTTTTACTTTGGAGTTAAAACCCCAATATGGAATGAATTCCGCATTTTATTTAAAGCTGCATATCCTTTCACCATCCCTGTTCTGAACACTATCATCCGGAAATGTTGTGATGTTTTAAATTGGCTCAGCCAATAGCTATACTGCAATAAAGTTATCAAAGGTTACTACTACTGGTAGTGAGAACATTGCAGTTAAAAACTATACTGTTTATAATACTTTCTTTTTTTTCTTCTAACGTGAATAACTATATGTTTTTAAAAATACAAATTACGTTAAAAATTAAAACTTGTAGAACTTGTAAAAAAAAGGTGAAATACAAGTATACATTTGCATAGTTGTACATTGCAATTAAAACTTTTTTTTTAATCAAAGAATGAATATTTTGCAGAAAATCTATAAACTGGAACCCACATAAGCAGTAGTGTCAAAGTGTCAAAAGTGTCAGTTTTGACCTAATGATTTACTAATCGTCTGCCTCAGGAACCAGAAATGATTGATTTTCTATGTTAACTTTGTAGGGAATTGTTTCTAACGTGTTCATAAAATGTTCTCTTTAAGTAAGCACATATTTTTCTTTATATTTAGATGTAGTGTATCGTATCCTTAACTGAAAAACAAAACTGAAAAGGTGAATTACGAAATATATGAAAGAAAACGAGGGCTGCTCTAAATACAATTAGATCTTATATAATAAAATAGGTCCATGGCATCATGAACTGTATGAAATGTCGCGGTACTTTAAATGAAAGTCTAGTGGACTCCACAAGTAGGCTAAACTAAAAAAAGGATCTGGATACTTCAACAGGATGATGAAAACCCTATAACCCAAAACGTGCGGTCAAATCAGAACAGAAATGGGTCACCAGACGGATACAGACTAAAGGAATCATACAACCTACAAAATGAGCTGAAGTTAAGAGTTTATAATTGATTTGTGGAGATTGTGCACAGAGCAATGATCAAAGATTAATCTCTTAATATCTTCAAAACATACTATAACATAAAGGAAAGTAATACTTGCCAGGAATATGATCAAATTATTCCCAACAAGAGTCTCTCCCCTTTCTTAATGAATATGCCCCAATGCACGATCATTTTTCTGTACATTAAAGATTAGTTTGTCTTTTTTCTTCTTTCACACATCTTTTCTAGACATGCCAATAAGTATAGATTTCTTTCCTATAGAGTCATATTTATTAAAGATGAAAATAAACGAACACGAATAAGATTAATATCAAGAAGATTAAAGGATAGAACGATTGTGTGGCTTTAGAAATAAAGAAAAAGTGATTCGAGATTTTTGCATTTTGTATTATATACAGCTAACATTATCTAATCTAGATTAGTGTTTTCTTGGGTTTGAGCAGGAGAGAAGTGTTCATTTGTGAGCAAATTGGCAGCAATCAAGAAGGAATTGACCAAAGTACCTAATGACCTAGTTGAGAACTGGCAAATAAATACCATTTACTGGGTGCTTAGATATAGAGTAATAGGAAAAATGCTGAAGACTTTTATTTAATCAGGTGAGGGAAGTATGCAATAAACTATCATGGAATGAAGTATTAAAAGTACTCTTTAGACTCATGTGAAACCATTAACTGTAGAGAGTTCACATGTCCACATGTCTGGGCTCCAAGATCCAGAACCCCTGTTGATAAAGGGTACGAGCGTTGCGCGCCCTCTCTGTCTTTACACTCAGTTCATTCATATTTAAATGAGGCCAGGCATGCATCCGCGGCAAGGCCCCACAGAGCAGCATAAACAGCCCATTTCTAAAGGGAATCAACTGCCGCTGGGAACGCACGGCCATCTGTCCCCCTGACGGGCTCATCTAACGGCTTTTTGGCTCAAAGCCTCAGCAACCTCCATGGCTCCGATCCGCAGCGACACTCCAGAGGGTGCAGGTGATAGTGGATTGAAGTCTGACAGGAAGGTAGGATAGGTTAAGATTTTTATTTATACTTAGAAAATAAGTAAGAAGGACACAATCGTCACCTGTTGTCTCTTACTTTAGATGAGGAAACCTCTGGTGGAGAAGAAACGAAGAGCTCGTATCAATGAAAGCTTACAGGAACTCAGGGCTCTCATCTTAGACGTAAGTTAAAAGCTGTATTAAAATGACCTCAGGTGTGGGTCCTAATAGAGGTGAATAACTCAAACATTTATGTATCTGTGCCATCCACAGTTACACTCGAAGATGGAGAATGCTGAAGTTTTGGAAATAACCGTGAAACATGTGGAAAGCATCCTGTTAAACCGAGCACAAGGTAAACCTCTAGTGGCATTTAGAAATGTTTGAAATAAGGTTGAGATAGCTTATGTAGAAAAAAAAAGCTTTTAACCTGATCAAAACAGCTTGTTAATAAGCAAGCAAATATAAGCGTTTCTTATAGTAGAGTAGGTATTCCCATAGGTTTGCAACATTTGGGATGTTATCCCCACTTTGGGACACATTCAGATCCTCCTTAGAAAAATATGTTCAGAAATTATTTAACAATATTAAATGGAAAAATTAGATTATAGAGAATGTGTGTTTTAAAAGATGCGAAAACTAGAGTTTTTTAAAAGCAGAGAATATGGAGGTGATTTGTAGAAATCTGTTTGAAAACCTGAATGAAACTGTGATGCAAAAATCATACATTAGAAATTGTCCTGCAATGTAGAACAAAGTATTTCCCACTGATGTTTCAGCCTTTCAGTGGTCAAACTGCCAGTAAACCGATTCAGTCAAAGGAACAGGTCATGATTGTTTCTGCAAAATGCATTTTCACTATTAAAACCACCGGTATTAAAAACATCCATGTTATGACACATGTACTTGCTTTGTTTTTAACTAAAAGCCTTTTACATAAAACTTTCTATTTTATTGTTTACTTCATGTAAAGCACATTGAACTATATGTGTACTGAATTGTGCTAGATAAATAAACTTGCCTTGCTTACCTTACTTTGCCTTAAAATACGGAGTGCTCGATGCATTTGGGACATTTTACTGACTAGTTAAGCATGTTTTCACCAATAAAATGTGTTGATATTTGGAGTGGGGGTACTAGAAAACATCATATAACTATTCAGGTAATTTAAGAAAATACTCAACACTGTTTTGTTAGACTAAAACATAAACAACTAGGAAAGCACTGGTAGAGCTAGGACCTCCTTCAAGTAGGTAATTTCCCCAGACATATTGTGACTTCCATCGTAAGTTAATATTTGTATCCACAGAATCTTTTAGAAAAGATCCTGTATCCAGATGCTGATCCAGATCACCAGAAAAATGTAATCATTTCTTGCCAGTCAGAATATCCAACTTCTCCGAAAATCTCATCAAAATCTGTCCATAACTTTTTTAGTTATTTTGAAAACAGAAAAACAAATAGAAAAACCAACACCAATAAAAACATAACCTTGGTGGAGGTAATAAACCCAGCCTTATTGGCAACAGTAACCTAAGTAGGTCAACTAAAGCTGTTTTTGACAGGATATGATGCAGCTTTTATAACCAACAGAGACTGATGCAGACTTTGTAACCAACTGAAGGATTGGAGCAAGGATTGTTAGTAACATCATTGTAAGAAGACATCAATATTCTATACATGTTGCAACCGACTTAACCAACAGACTGGTAATGTGATCAGTGGTTTTGGTCCCAACCTTATTATTGTTATTACAGTCATATAAAACCAAAAGCTTGGGATGTGCAAGAACACGTCTCAGCCAATTAGAGTTGAAACCATTGTCATAGAGTTACATGAAATTTGAATAATGTGCTGCTGCTGCTTGTCTTCTCCTCAGAAGCAGATGCTCTGAACAGGGAGGCCAAGGAGCGCTTCGCTGCCGGGTACATCCAGTGCATGCATGACGTGCATACATTTGTGTCCAATTGCCCTGGAATAGACCCCGCCATAGCAGCAGAGCTACTGAACCACCTCCTGGAGAGCATGCCCCTTAATAATGAGGAGATCCATGATGCAAACAAGTCAGCCTGTAACAGCACTTGGCTCCACCCTGAGAGTATGTACTCCACCATGGTGTCCCCGGCTGCTTCCAACACCTCCACCGATGACCTTAGCTCTGACCTTGATGAGGTGGACTCAGAACAAAGCCGAGCTTCCTCCACAGAGGAGGTTGACACCCACAGCGTACCATCTGGCTTACCTTTCTCAAAGACAGTGTGGAGGCCTTGGTAGAGAATGTTAACGAAGCCTTTAGATAATTGCTGGCTGGTTTTGCAATGGGTTAGCTAGGCTTTAATACACTACTAAACAAACCTTTATAGGCAAAATTATTATGTCTTAAGAGAGTGGTTCTCAGTTTTTTAAACTGAAATACCAAAATAGTAAGTTTTCAAAGTCCAACCATCTTTATAGACGTCTAAACAGTAATTAAACCGAACTCTGCAATGTTCTGGGTTGTTTCATAAAAAGAAAAACATCCTCATCTGTTGGCAATGCATGATTGCATCCTACAAGTTACATTCAATATTTAAAGTGCAGTTACCACCATCCCTTGTTTTTTGTTTTTATTAATAAAAAAAGCAGCCCATATATCATCAGTAGTACTTGTACTACAATTTTAGAACCATATGTCTCCGTCTATTGTTGACAGACTCCTACAGCTGGTATTGATTACCCTTTTACTTAATGAAATCATTGACTCACTGAGTACAGTATAACTTCTGTTTTTGTAGGATTTCCTTTAGTATTATAATGGATCAAATCTAAAGAGATATACTCAGCTAACTGAGTGATGATGTATGTTATGCTTAATTTTGTACTGGTAAAACTAGTTAGCCTGATCATTTAGCACCTCTTCAAACTAACTATGATACAACAATTTTATATAAAAGACATCCGAAACATTACCAGCAGTATTTCCACAGAAAATTGCTTTATAAACAATTAGACACTATTGTGTCAGCTGGGAAATAGCACCAGATGTTGTCTAAGAAGCAGGGGAGATATCTCTGTTAGAACTGCAGGCAACAAAAGACAGAAGACAAAGAGAATATCACATACAAGACATTTTTACACTTGTATAGTCGTTTTTTGTGCGTAGTGTCAACAAAATATGAGATGAAAAAGGGCAGATTTCCAAAACATTTGAAAACAAGGAATAAAAGTCTCTGTCCTGTTCTTTCATTGATATATACTTAATATTTCAGTGCTGTTTTATTAGTCTAAAAATTGGGAACCACTTTGTCTAAGACATCACGAAGCTCTTCGCTAAATGTTTTTAAAGTAAAACTTAAGTATTTAAATTGTAAAATATGTTTAAATCAGTTGCAGGCATTAGTGACCTGTATGTTTTACATCTAAAAGTGTATAAGGCCTACTTTCAGTCAAGGCTGTCAACGCATTTGTAAATATGTGCTTGTTAGCATTTAGCTGTTTCTCTTCAGATAAACTGTTTTTGTCATTTTGTATTTATAGTGCTTTAGTAAGCTACCTCATCTGATTATTTTTCTAAATTTAAACCTTTCAATAAATAGTTTTTTTTAAACAAAGGGTTCTGCTGAAATTCTTTTTATTCACCTCTCTTGTACCTAAAAAAAAAACAGATTTTACACAGGAGGATGGCACTAACCACGCAGCCTCGTCTGTTACAAAGATTTCAGCTCTTACTCTGCAGTTGTGGGCCAGTTTGTGTGCACACTCCCTCTCGCTCTAAGATTTCTTTGCACGTCGTAGGCATTTGTGAGGTGTGAAATGAGTAATCACTCCTTTTATAGGCCTCGTTCAGAACTTGTCCAAAAGGGGTTTATATAGCTCTGTTAAAGCTCAGCTTTTTATGTTTTTTTTCTATAACTTGGATTCCAGGTCAGTCATGAGTATGAATTTTCTATAAGCATCAGTCTGAAGCATTATGCAGTACTACTGCAGAGCATTTGTCTGTTTGGATAATAATAAATTATTTACCTGCTTCAAGATGTAGAAGTCTTAAAGTTTCTAATCTTTTGAATGAATCTTAGATGCAATATAAGAAACAGACGATGTGACTCAGCTCCCTCAGATTTCAGACTGAACAGCACTTCTGAGACCTTGCTGAATCCATCTTTGGTCATTTGTCTTCTCTCATGTTCCTGCGATGTTCCCTCGGAGTGTCAATTCTTTCACAATCCACAGTCCCAACACTACAAAGTCGTGAATAACTGTAAAGTGGAAGGAAAGTTATGATACGTGATTTAAAAAAAATCTTTTAATAACTAAAAATCTGGACACTAAAGCTTTCATTTTTTTGTTTTACCACGTTTACCTTGCAGCCCTTAAAATAAAAACCATGTGCTACCATTTGCAATTAGAAGTCATCTAATACATGAATAAATGAAATAATAAAATAAAGTCTACCTGTGTGTAATTTAATCAAGATTTGTGGGTATCAGCTCCATAAAAAAACAGACAAGAAGTCAGTATTGACAACTGGTGGAAAGTTTAATCCGTTTAAAATAAAGAGAGAATCACACAACTGGAAACAGCAGCAGGCAAGAATCCCAATAGTAACTCAGTAGGAGCTGCAGAGATACACCAAGCTGGCCATGAGAAGTCTTGCTTTCCAATGTAAGGAACTAAACTAAACAGAAGTGCTCTGGTTAAATTAGTCCAAAATTTATATTCTCTGTGTACATGTAAAACATCGTGTAGGGTTAACACAAAACTATCAATACACACACAACTCTAAATCACCTTCCCTATGGTAAGCCGTGGTAGTTGCAACATTATAATGTGGGCGAAACCTGCCAAGTGCCTGCAAAAGACTTCGTTGTGGGGCATAGGTTCATAGGATGACACTAACAGAGCAACAGTTTTAAGGCTTAGATCAATATCTTTATGTGTTAAAACGGCACAAATTGTTGAAAATTGATTGACAGTTGCCAATCTGAGCTTTAGCTGTATTGAAATAAAGACAGAAAAAAAGAGTTTCAGGTGTAAATACTTGTGGAGACTTTTAAATAAATGTGTTTCAGTTTGCAGCTGTTTATTACCAATATGTGACTATAAGCTCAAACAGCCATATGAATATCATTACTATAGTGTATTTAAGAGACATAATTTAGGTCTTAAAAAGTGCAGCAGGCTGATTGGAGAATGTTTCTAACACGCTTGAATTTAAGGAATAGTAATATTTCAGGAAACAAACAGAGCATACAGGAAAACAAATAGATAGACAGATAGAAAGAGAGACAACGAAAGACCGGATTTACAGATCAGCTCAGATGTAAATAAGCGCAGCAGGCGAGCCATTTGCACTTTGTCCTAAATGTAAAGTCTAACATGCAGGGTAGAAGGTGTTAACGGATCAGAAGGCGATGACCATCAAAGTAAACACGTTTCATCATATAACCCATCGTGTAGCCCTTTTTTTTTTGTTCTCTACCAAAAAGAAAGAAAGGGAATTTAGAGTTTCCCAAAAAAGATCTTTTCTGCGGATATTTTTTGGCGACTACCAAATCACCAACTCTATTTCTATGAAATGTGAGGTGTGAGATAATAGAGGGAGGACGCTTTGATGAGGCGGATCTATTAGGACGCGACAGAAAACCAGTCAGCTTTTCTCAGTAAGGAGGAGATTAATTTCCATATGGAAGGAGAAAGTCACAACCCCCGGACAAAAAATCTTTAACATAATGCATGTTCTCTCCTCATCTGAATATGAATAGAGCGCATTTGCTCATTGCTTTATATTTATGTACTTTAATGCCATCTAGTGGTCATAAATGAATAATGCAAGGTATATTTATTCAATCTACTTATAATGATCATAATAAAGTCAGGTCTGCAACGGGCTCAAAGTGACACAGCACTGCAAGAAAAAAGAGAATATGTCATTTATACACTCACAAAAATATATACTCCACATTTTAAGAATTATGTAATTCTATTACATAAAAATTCCCAGTTCCTTTTTTTAAATAAGTTTTAACACAAACCTGGTAAATAAACTTTAAATGATCCATATTAATTTAATATAGCTTATTTCATCAGGTTTATGTATTTAGTATTAATAAAGTATATTTACTCAAAATGTATACTCAGTGTATTTATACAAAATACATAGTTTATTTGTTTGAGTTGCCTAATAATCCGGTTAACTTTGTTTAATGCAATATATTTGTTTTGTGTGAGCACTGAATATCTGTTTTATTTGAAAAAAAGACAGATGTCTAATCATGGTCTAATCTCCCTCTTCCGACAGAGATTTCTTCAGAGTATTTGTGGTCTGACCTTACCTGACTATTCCAGAAAAGGACCCTCTATTTCCAATATTTCCTTTTGCAAATCTTAGCTATAAAACAGTTAACATCTTTATTCTTGTCACGGAATTTTCTTCTTATAGAAGAAAGTTTTCCTCTCTGCATACTTCCCATAAAAGTTTAACTTATACAGTCTCATAAACATCTCATTTTATTTCAATAAAATATTTATTTTCATTAAACCATAAACAATTAAAGACACACAAAAAAACAAACAAAAAAAAAATCAGAAAGGTGCTTTATATGTCTGCTGAAGTAACAGACAGTCTAATGACACATTCAGGAAAGTTACAGAGAAATTTCACCAGTTTATGTGGAATAACAGCATCAAAAACCCACCAGGCACCTCATGTTACAAAAAGCTTCTTTAGATCCACTGTCACCTAAAAACGTAACCTTTCGTTTTTTTAGGCAGTAATGAGCTGGTGTCAGTTCTCCCTTTAACAACCATATCCGCTGTAAACAAACACAAGTTTTTTCCTGTTTTGGGAGAGAAATGTTTAAAACCACATTATTCTATAATCATATTAGTGTTACATATAAGTGTTACTCTTTGTGGTCCTGTTTCTTTTTTAATTTAGGTTTTTCTTAAAAAAAGGCTTATATTTCTTTCAAAAAGACAAATATGCAAAATATTTACATATATGTATATAGTATACTCAGAATGTTAGAATAATTAACATGTGCAATAACAGGCCTCAAAAAGTAAAGAGTTTAACATCTATAACAACCGATGCTTTTCATAACAGCAAGCTTAATCTGTGGACACATGGCTCCAAACAGGGGAAAAACACATAGTCTTAAGTATTGCAACCCAGTATCCAGGTGAATAAATCCAGCCTTTGGCTTTTTTTTCTGCTGGAATACTCTGATCACCACAATAAATACTGTTATATGTCATTATGTGGGATAAGGTTACTACTTTGTGGCATTTTGAAAGGAAATGTAGATATTTTTCTCCACTACACCTCTCTGACCTCTGCAGCTTACCTAGTTTGCTCCCAGCTTTAGCGATATGCAGAGTACCGCATGAACAATAAATAAAACAAACATTCAGCAAAGGAACTTCCTAATGAGGTACAATGTTTTCTGGGTCTTTATGGAGACTTTAATGTATCTCATGTTACTCAGTAAAGGCAATAAATAAATCATGTTTCTATGGCAGGTGGGGTGGGGGTGGGGGGTTGGCATGATGGATGGCATAACATAATATGGCAACAGGTTTGAAATTCCCAGAAATGACTTTGAGCATTAGTTGCCATTAAGGAGTACGGATATTTTTTTCTTTTAGTCCACAAAAGTGCACATGTGCTCATTTGGTACGCATTGGAGACAGAAGTACCAACATAATCTTACCTTAGAAAAACAAAACCCCTACACCTGTTCTAATCCCTCACTGACGTAGATGAGAAATGAGTTTATTCACAGCGTTGATGTTTGTTAGGCATCTGCTGCCGTGCTCTGAGTTTCAGCATTGTGTTGTTCCCACGTCATATGTTGCATCTCCTATTATTAGTGCAGGAATTATTTCAAAGCGCTGCACTGCCATATGCTAAAAATGTCCACTTTTAAACACAAAAAATTCACAGAGCCCAGCTTTTATCCCAAAAGCAACAAAGCTACCCTGCCAACTACCGCTAAAAATAAAAGACATTCACCACATATATTCACATTTTAAAAATGCACAGATTGTACTGATACTTGGAGTATAAAAGCTCCTCTAAGGCAGCATCTTCTTTACAGCAGAGCAACCATTTTTTTAAAGATCTTGATGATTTGCTTCTCCTGTCTGCAGGCCAGAGCTCAGAGAAGGTCTTGAGTGACAGGAGATCCTGGAGGAGGTTAAAGGTGGGCCTATAAACCTCTCTGGACAGCAGTCGTCTCCAGTCTCTGTGTCGCAGAGATCCAAGTCTGGATGATCTTGGTCCCCAACTGTTGCTGCTGCCTTTGAGGTGTTGTCACAACAAGTGCACCCCTGGAAGTCACACATGGGTTTACTAGATGAGTTTTATTGATCTCACAGCGGAGAAATTCACACTACATTAGAAATGAAAGGCAGATTTCAGAGCCATTAATCTCTAAATAGAGAAAAGGACGATTATACCACAAGTCTCTGTTTGTTTGTTTGTTTTTTTCTAAACAAATAAGAACATTTGTTTTCTTGTGGGGAAAAAAAAGTATTATAGTTTAATGTAGAATTAATGCTTTGCTGCTTTTTACCAAGACAGAAAAAGATTGAAATGAGTATTTTCATTTGCCCACCAATAAAAACAGACTGTATGTTGGCCCCAGGAAAGAAAACATTTTGAATTGATGATGAAACAGAAGAAGAAATACATGAAGAAAGGAGCTATGATATGTAATGCTAGGACAGCTAGAAACAGAGGGTGAACAGAGCATGGATTCCCCATTCAGATGTAATCAGAACAGAAGATGTTTTCCTTCACTGAGATTTCTACTTTTTAGGTGATCTTTGCTGGTAAAACATTTCTGCTGATGTCAATGAATAATTAAATTGTCTTTCCAAGAATTTCTCCTACAAGTTTTAATCACAAATTAGCTTAAACTAAGACTCTTTTCCCTCTTAACAACAGCGGGGGTTCTAGACAGAATTTATCTGGAGCGTCAGGATGAGGCCAATGTTTTTGTTTTATTGGGGCACAGAACAAAAGAATAGCTGACTGTAATTTCTACATAAGTGCGTAGTCAAAATATTAAATCGGTCCAAGTAAATTGGTCTCTTCTGTTATCCCATATCATCACAAGATATCGATTAAGACTTGCAGCAAAAACTGATCTAAAAAAGGAAAAATATTCTTAGCTAAGCGTGTTAGCCCTTAATTTGAGCAGCTAAGTAAAATGATTGAACAAAAGAATGATACTGTGTTTTCTTCTTGTTTTCTCATTTTAAACATAAACAATCTTTTTCCATCTGCAAATTGTCTGACCTCCTTAAATCAAGGTAAACTAAACTTACTTCAAGAAACAATCTTTTACTTATATTCAAATGTTTGCCGTGTGTGTTTTCAGTACAGGGGCCAGGATCAGTTTTATAAAGGCCCCTGTTGCCCCCCCCCCAGTCTAGAATGAGTACCATCCCCTATAAACTGTGCAGAATTAGCTTGAAGGGATGTTTTTAGGACCAAACAGCAGGGTACTTTTAAATTTCTCCCAGTAGGTTGTCAGTCTGTTGGGAGTTCAGTCTAGTTTTATAAGCAACGTTCCCTTACTGCCTTCTCCTCAGTGGCTAAATGTTCACCTCACATTGTCAACTTGTTAGAGACTTTGTTCTTAGGTGGCCATTGTATCATGCTGATGCTTAAATTTACCATTCAAAGCACACTGCTTTCATAACACACCGATTTTATTCTTTGTTGTTTTTTATTTTTAACCAAACTTTCAAAATGTTGTTATGAAAATGAAAGAATTATGAGTTACAAGTTGGAGCATTATTGCAAAAAAAGTTGTAAAACGTTATGTTGAAAGTAAAAATGATGCATATAAGCTAATAAGAAATAGAAGTTGTCTTTTCTACCTCAACATCTATGGCTTTAGGTAAACCTCCATTCTGTATCCAGGGGTGGACCTCGCTCAGCTCCTTCCTCTGGTCATCTGAGAAGCAGGGTTGGCATTGCTGCAGCAGCCTCATCTTCTTATTATCCTCTTTCAGCACTCTTGCAATGTCTCTGCAAGACACACACAGAAACAGAAACAAATTATTTTAGTGGTTACATGTGGTTAGGGCAGGTTATAATGACGCAAAGGCTGGTGGGTTATCAATCAGTCTTTAAATTACTCATCTTTAAATGTACGGTCAAAAATTTCCGTTTCTTTTTGACAAAATATAATTTATGTATTTTAGATTTGAAACACAACACTGAATTAAAGTTGTACAGATTTGCTTATTGGTGAAAAGCAATCAAAGAGAATATTATTGAATAACATGATGCCCATTAGCTCTGGTTCATGTGGTTCATGACCGAAGACCGAGTGCTCTCCGTAGACGACATTAATATAAAAGTTTTTAGCTGTTTGCAATGCAACGCTTCAAAGCTGGTATTTGTGGACTGAAACTCTGCCAACCAAACCAAGTCTTTATCCACACAGCTGCAGCACTGCCTGATACAGGATCTACAGATTCAATCTCAGTTTGTCCTTTACCTTTTGATTTGCACAGTTTATTTTAATAGATGATGCTATATAATATGTTGTTTGAAGTTCATTTGCATGTATAGAAAATTGAATATTTCATCTAATATATTCACATAACTCTTAATGGATGTATTATAAATAATAATTGTTTCTTATCAAATAAGAATGTCTCTTTGTTGATACATTTATACTAAAGTACTATAAGTATTTACTGACATCACCTGTTTTTAAATAACAAATTTATTCCATAGATAGCATGTTCATTTTAGACATTTTCCAACACCCCTAAGAGGACTTCATAAAAAACTTTCTTTTTTTTTTTTTTTTTGCAAGTTTACTCAGAAATACACAAACATGATAAATACAAAGAATTAGATGAGACAAAGAGGAAATCATGAACTACAATGACTAAAATCATATATCCTAATTTATTGTATATGTAGCTAAAAATGTATCTACAGTGATAAACAAGACTATTTTTTTATTATTATAATAACAGATAACAATTTACAGGCATATACAGCTTATGATTTCATGTTAAAAAGTATCTGCTGATCATTGAACTTGCCACCTACTGGTGAACTATAGTCATTACAGCAGCAGTATTCACTGTATCTAATAGGACCAATAAAAATGCTATGGACACAAATGGTACCATGATAATCAGATTCAGTTCTTGCTCAGAATAAAACAGGGTCAGGAGAGAATGTAACACATACAATTCAAAAAACAGAAGACAAATTATTATTTCTGCTGTAACTCATGTAAACGCAGCAGCAGAAACATTGTTTATTCAGGACACAGTCAACTTCTGGAAGTGAAAGCAATCACCGTTCGGTTAGGAGGAACAATTGATTGGAAAAAGGCAGGAAAAGCTTCTATGACAGATAATGGGTTGAAAAATACCAAGATTACCCCCTCATTCAAATCAAATTCTTTAGTCATGTTTGTTCCTTTTTTTGCTTGTTTGTTTTTAATCAGTCTGTTAGTTGCTGTTTGCAATAAACAACAGGTCTCCTGAAGAGCCCCGCTCTAAGATGTAAGTCAGAGTTTGGTGCAATAATGCTCACATCAGTCTGAAAATAGTTATTCAGCTGCAACAGCACATGGATCCTTTCTATGCAGGAAGACAAAGAGATGACCCAGTCCTATAGACAGGATTCGTTGGGTTTTATGCATCTAGCTTCATCTCAACCAACCAAAGGATATGCTAGCAGTAATCAGGCTGTCCTCAGCTTCCTTTTTTTTTTCTTTTTACACAGAAATCATGTTCTTGCATCCTTTTAATCAATCCTTGGTATTTATTGATTTAACCAGCATTGTCTTTGGTGTCTTGGTAGTTAGAAACAAGGTAATGTTTTAATCCTGCTTTGTGAACAGCAACACTTCTCTATTTTGAAGTTCTTTTGACATGACTGACATCCACAACTCTTACCCTTATTTTTATAGTATGCATACATCAGCAGAAAACCATATATTGGAGCTTGATTTAACTAATTTTGATCATTGCAATGTTATGTCACAATATTGGTTTGTGCTAAAACTAACTTATAAGGTAATTGCTTAAGAGGGATAACAATTTTAATAATAATTACCTTTTGATTTTTGTGGAATAATTGTGTTCATCTATGTGCATAAATAAACTAAAATAAAAAAGGAAACATTTGAAAAATTATCTATATTTAAAAAAAAGCTGCTATTTTTCTTCATTCAACATCACATTGGAAATGCAGAGGTGGAGGAGTGTTGCAAAGGAATTTCACTGAACTTCTCGGCCTTGATTGCAACATATTTTGTTAGTTGTTTAAACTTACTGGAGCCTAAAAACAGTTAGAATCAACTCATATTTTATTACTTTTTCAGGAAAATATATAGAAACCATAAACCTTTAATCTGAGTATATTTAAACAGTAGGAGAAAGTAATTTTTACATGATTAACAGTGTCACAGTTATCAACTCATCTTTGACCGTTCCTCCTTGTTCTGTGGTTTTCAATCAAGCTCTTTAAAAACTTTTTTGCTCCAGGTGAGCAACTAAGTTTAGAAAACATTGTAGAACAGCCTCCTGGTAAGTATTTGCAGATTTCTGTCACCTGGTGTTAAAAACATGTTGTGTCAGGAGCAGGAAACCACACCACAAAGAGGAACAAAGCCAGGGTGTCAGAATGTTCTCTTTACATTTCTTAACCAACTAAATGTTGTTGAAAACTCCAGCAGCAGTGAACGTTCTTTCTATTTCCCGTTGGCTGCGCTGCTGTCCCCTGACTCACCGTGAGGGCAGCTCATAGGTCATCATGACTTTCTCATCAGTGTTGGCCCTCAGGAGCCAGACCGGGTCCTGCAGGACACACTTGAGAAGCTCTGTCTCAGCAGGTCTTTCCTCACTGCTTCTCAGGAGGCCTTTAGCCTTCCGGCTGCTCTGGGACGAGTCCACACTGCCAAAGTATTTACTGCTGTTGTTGCTTCCTGAAAAAGGCCAAACAGCATATATTGAAATGACAGAATTCAACATCAAAAAGCTCCTTTTATATGCGTTCATGTTTTCAGGTGCTGCTCCCTTTGTTTTTGGTTTTTTTTGCAATCTCAACAGATCAGGTTTGAAATTTGACCTGAAAAGCTGCCTGACGTCCCACTGGCTGAGGCCCCGCTGGCTGATGTCCTGCTCTTGGACATCCCACTTGCTGAAGTCCCAAAACCATTTGAACCAGAGCCCATGGAACCGGAGGTGGCTGACCCTGTGCCCGAGCAGGAGTCCTCTTGAAGGATGATATCCAACATGTCGCTGGATGTCGAGATGACATCACTGTTGTTACCTTCATCACTTCTCTGCAAATACACACATATTGCAACAGTGGCATTAATAAGGCTCTGACTCTCACACACAGTGCTGCACCACTGGGAACATGTTCCTGCCTGATTATGGTGCGTCCGTCTCTGGTCTTTAATCACATACCATGGCTGTTATTCAATAAAGGAAACAGGGATAACAGTGCTTAACTGCAGGATTCATTCATGAGAAGATTTCTCACCACTCAGTCTTACTCAGGTGTCAAAGCAATAAACTGAGAACCTATAGTTTGTACAGTATTTATGCTTTATAAGCTAAAAGGATTTGCTTAAAAGCACAGAGAACGGTGCAAATTACGATTTAAAAGTCCAGGGATGCTCATTATTCAAAAAAGGATTTTGTTTATTAAGTTTTTCCCCCTCATCATTTAAAGTACTAACTAATTTCATAGCATAAAACTGAACTCAGGGGTCAATGTTTGCTATGAAAATGCTCAGCACTGCTATTTATCCATCATAAGTAATATTGTTAAAGAGACATTTATAAACATAAACACTCTTTCCTTATATCATGCAGCCTTAAAACCAAATACAGTACAAGCAATACAAAGACAGGAAGTTAGTTATATATTAACTGTTATCAGTTAACTTAGGGAACGGCAGCATGTCTCCTTTCTATGAGCAAACATTGATCTAAGAAGACAAAATAAGAAACAAATATTTTTTTTAGGATGCTTTTAACAGTTGGCATTTTCTTCAAAGGAAGTAAAGTTTGTAATAAAAATACCAACTTGGACAAAGTAGAAAAAGTTAAGCAATAAAAAGCGTCTAAATTTGTCACAGTGCTGGTCTGACTGATGGCTGGTCAGGTAAACCCTCCTCTGAGCATCACTGCTGTCTGATGGTGATTCTTCCAAGCATGTTACCTTGAATCTGGATGGACTTTGTTCATAAGCCAACTTCAGACACAAAGTTGAATTATTCGGAGGGAAACCTATTACCATCTCCAGAATACAGGCCACAAATAACAAATAACAGGTACAATATTTAATCCACGGAGAAGACTGTTTCTTTACCCTGTTATCATTTAGGAACATTGACATTTTTTTATTTTAGCAGCCAAAGTTTGCAGACTGGATGCATCAAGGTCTATCTATCAATTGTATTGCACTACTTTGAGGTTTTGAATCACACACGAACAATAAGAGACACTGATGTTTTAATAAACAGCTCAGGCCTTTAGCAGATAAACTTACCTTGAACCACATTTTATAGTCAGTGTGAACATCTGTCAACATGACTACATCTGTGCTCTGTTCTTTTAGTTGTCGGGCTTTAATAATTGAGTGTATTTCATTCCAGTCTTAGCTAACTTTTGTAAAAATTAAAAAACATTGCTGGATGAAATGTAAAAGACGTGAACGTAAAAACATTTTTTTTTTCTTTGCGGACATGGAATCTGGAAGTCATGGGATTTAAAGAATGTGGAATTTTTCTGATGGTTTGCCTACCTCTTTGCTGCAAGCCCCCAGCCTAGACCACACTTTATCCCAAGACAAACGCTCACAGACACAGGATGTGGGCTGGAAATACAAGGGTCCAGGTGGACCAAGTAGACTGAGAGAGGGCTAAAGGGTGTAAGGGATAATAGTATCATTAACACCCAGAGCCACAGTTCATTTAAGGAGTCTTTACTAACTTGATTTTTACACAAAGGAACACAAAGAAAAATATAAAACTCGAAACTTGAATATTTTAAGTATCCAGGAAGTGATGGGAATAAATCCCGAAAGGGAAAAAGATGCACAAAGCTGACTATATATTGGGCTGCATTCTTTTGAAACCTTTATAGGCCACGTTTGGGGAACATCAGTCAAAAACAATGAAAGACTTGAAGACAAGAGAATGGCAGTAAAAAACATTTTTGCTTTTTTTTTTCCTCACTCTTTCCATTTACCTCTTTCAGCTCCCTCTCCTTTGCCTTGATGGCGTTTGATCCTTTCTCCCTCTCAGTCATATGGTTCCCCTGCCCTACTGAAGCGTGAGCCGTGCTGTCCTGTCTGTCCACAGAAAACTCCAGCTCCAGCAGATTGAGGGGCGAGCTGCAGCGAGACTGGAACAGCGGCGGGGACTCCCGGCCTTCCACTTCATCAGACTGTGCTGAGGAGGAGCGGGAGCGACCTTCCACCGGGGGCTTTGGGATGTCCGGGGAGGAAGGAAAGTAGAATTGCGGGTTGAGTTGGTTCTGACCACTAATGAAAGGTGGGGATGTGAAAGCGCCTTGGCCTGGAAACGCAGCCTGATCAAAAGGCTGCGTGTGAACTGGGACACCCCCAGAGTCTACTGGATACGCTGGCACTGCTGGTGCTGGATGCCCAATGAAAGGGTATGCGTAGTTGGGCAGCAAAAAAGCCACAATAGGTGTGACCATTTGAGAGGTGAAGGGAGCAGACGGAGTCAGTGGGGAGCATGAAGGAAAATGGGCACCCTGGTTATCCCCTAAGTCCCGTTGGGGGGCTTCGGCATGTGCAACTGCAGAATTGGCTCTAGGGAAAATCTGCATAGGATATCCTGGCATCATGACTGGATAGGGTGCAGGGAAAGTGGGTCGTTGGGCATCAGACGGAGATAAGAGGGTATGGGTAGGGCTCTGGTTCGTCTGAGGACACAGCTTCGGCGGCTGTCGCTCCTTGTGAGGAGACGCCGTGCTGTTTGGAGAAACGATTAGCTTTGCTCTCTTGGTTTTGGTCTTCTTGTTTCGTGTTCCTCTGCGTGACGTTGGCTCTGGTCGCTGAGCTTCTTGTTTCCTGGGCTGAACAGTGCGTGCCGCTGTAAATTGAGGATATTAATTAGACGCAAAGCAACCTGATAAATGCTTTTTTTCTTTGGTTTCTGACATTTGGTTACGTATTTGATTTCAGTAAATAGTAAAAATGAATTGTATTTTAAAATGTAAAGACATCAGAACATGCCTGATTCGGTTTGACCACCTGGTCACCAGCCAGCCTAAAAACTACTCTAGTACAAGTTCCTCATAACCAACCATACAAGACATATTTCACATGTTGATTCTCTTGGATTTAAATTGTATAAATCTAACCAAAGCGTGTATTGATTTTTATATCCTTAATTACCATCTGAAAGCTCTTCATGGAACCTCTGGAGGACATGAGTGTATTTTCAACCACTTGTTTATTTAACTGTTTTAGTAAGAATAACTTGAATGAATACAGGAATGTTTTTTTACTTTACCTTCGTAGTGATAAATACCAGAACAACTAGTGTTTTTTATATCAATTATAACTGTTGTATATATATCTTCTAGTCTTTCAGGGTATTGGTCCACCAGCTTTTCACAGAGAATAAAAAAATATTAAACTGAATATTGAAGTATTTACATGTTCATGGTGGTTTGCTACTTTTCTGCCTCATACAGTGTTTTGTTGGACAACAGATTAGACTGTGATGTCATCTGACCAGAGCTCCTTCTTCCACATGGCAGGACGTCTATAATGTAGCTTAGCCCCATCAGTGTGTGAATGTTTGCTTAAATGTGGGTGAATATCTGAATGTCGTGTAAAGCCCTTTGGGGTCCTTGGAGTTTATATAGTGCTATAAGAATACAGGCCATTTACCATTTAAGCATATCAGAGTGACTGAACCTGAAATGACTGAATCGTTTTAATTCTATTTGTATTGTAAAGAAATGTAACTTAAAAAAATGAAAACTAGCTTTGGAATGTAATAAAACAACAGCTACAAAAAAAAACCCAACAATCAGTTGAACTCCTATGTCGTCTTTAGTGTGTAGTTGTACCAGTGATGGTGCGCTCCTCCTTCTGTTGATCCAGGGGTGAGCAGCAGCTCGTTTTGTGAGGAGCCATTCCTCGAAGCTCTCGGATGCGACAGAGAAAGGCCTGCTCTTCCTTCTGTGTGTGAGCCGCCAACACCTGCTTAGTCAGACCTAGTTTCTTGTAGGACTCCATCTCCTGACTGGGAGGTGAAACTGGATGAGGAGCACTGAGGTTCTGGCACGATTCAGGCATGTCTCCTGCAGCAGGTACATCCTCTGTGATCTCTGCATGGATGACAATGAAATCAGAACTTTAAATCACTGTATCATGTAGCGCAACCGTTAACCATCGGCCATAATGACAACCACAGCAGACAGGACTAGTACCACACCAGCTGTCACAGAAGCAAATACTAACATTTTACTACTCAGCAAATCAAAATCACACATGACATATAAGCAACAATAGTCATAGATTATTATCATATAACGATTACAGAGCTGTGCTACAAAACAGGAGCACAAATCTGCTCTTTAATTTTGTTGGTTTTTTTTCGCAATATTTTTTTGCCCAACTCAGATTGTGTTAGGGTTCAAATCTTAGAGTTTAGAAGCATCCATCAGCCTGCAGTCTGTTAGCATCAGAATAAGGCTAAATCTCCATGCTTTTACTTCAACCTTCTCCACTCAGCCATGCTCATGTTTTCTCCCCATTTCCTTCAGAAGTGCTAAGGCCCTAAAAATATACATTATCAGCCCACCGAAACAATTGTTTATAAACTGCATTAGCAAAGAAACATCAAAACAATATAAAACCTGGACAATTCACTAATAATGGAAAACAGTATATATATATCAATCTGACTTAAATAATCAGGTTATTGTCATAACAACAATCATAGAGTTGGTTAAGATGCAATCCCATGAATTACTTTTGTTGCCCTTCTTAATCCTCCTTAAAAAAGCACAAAGAATCACTTTGTATTTTGATATCAACTAAGAGAGAAAGAACATCAGTGGAAAATGGGCTCAGTTTCATCGTTTAAACAATTACTCCTCATGACAGCCAAAGTACATTACTTAACATGTACCACAGCGTTGAAATGCCCATGTCAAGTGATGTTGCTTATTTGGTTACTGGATGCAGACTTGTTCACTAACTCCAGTGCTTACTAAAATATTTAAGGTTGCTTGGATTTAATAATTGAACATAACCTAAAGTAGTCCTCCGAGAACACTCTTATTTTTTTTATTAAAATCCTAAATCCAAAAAACAATAATAATCAATGAATAAAACAAAGTGACAGAAACCAAAACAACAAACCAGCTAGATGTATCCAGCTGATAAATACTGAACGGACAATGAAACAGTTTAGTTAAATAAAACATATAAAACTATGAGATTGAAGAAGGTGCTTTTCCTTTGCTTTTATACTCCTGTCACGCCGTTACATATCTGGTTTTGTTTCTATGGACAGTGAAGGTTCATGCATGAATATGTGTGAGGTGGCAAAGGCATCAAACAAACAAGCACCGACTGTCCTAATCAAAGCCTGGATGAATGGATGGATGGATTTAAACTAAAATTTTATAAATCATAAAAATGCTTTTTCTTTAAACCATCTTTCAACAGCTTTAATAATTTGGTTAAATGTTTTCTTAAGCATGTGTCAAAATCTATAGAGCTTGTAATTACATGGAAAAAAAAAATACAAAATGTAGTTATTTTTTATGTTTTCCACAAAACAGAATAACGGTTTCTCAATTCTTACATTGTCTCTGTCTTAAATAATCTATGTTCGCTGTATATTAAGCACAAGTAGGATTCTCAACTACATACAGGTCAAAAACAGATTAAGCTTCCTAAAATGCTGAAAAAGTCTTTGAACCAACATCATAAGTTTTGAATCCAATGCAAATAACGTCCTCAGATATTCTTCCTTCTAGGGACAAACACCTGGCTGAGTTCTCCTCTGGTCCATAGCTGTGCGTTGGATCCACAGCTACAAATACCGATTATACAAAGGCAAGGGCCAGGTGTAAAAGTTGGAGTTAGGTTTAGTGGCATTAGAGCAAACAGCTAAAAGTTGGATTCGTCTTTACTCCTCAAGCTTTTCTACCCTGAGTAGAAACCCATATAATCAACATAATAATCATAATTGTCCATGGCTAAGCTGTTGTGAATTAATAATGCTCCAGAATTGTCTTTCCCATGTTAAACATACTGTACATATTTAATGTCCAGCAAACTTCATAGACATTCTAAAATTCTGTGGTATAAGAGTTAAAACTCTACAAAAGTGACAATTAAATGGTTTGTAGGCACCTATGGCAGCTTTGACAGAATCTTGAAACATCCATCAATTTATCCGTTTTCTATAGCCAGTGGGCCCTAGAGCTCATCTACAACAATGCATGTATAAATCACAATTTAAAGTCCAGTTAACCTAACATGCATGTAAAGTACCCATTAACAGAGAAAACATGCAAACTCCAAGCAGACTTCAATACTTGCAACAAGGCAACATCTCTAAAACTGTGCCACCATTTAGATAGTGACGCAAAATGAACCCAAAAATACCAACTCAATCTCATATTACAGCTTTTTGTTCTCGACACTCACATCGGCATGCTGAAAGCTTGAATGGCTGATATGGTAGGAGAGTTGGAACCATTTTCCAATATGTTCAGCTAATAAATATTAAACCATATGGGATTTAATGCTCTTAACATAGAAAGTGTTTAGAGCATTGACATTTTAGCCCAAGATGGTCACCCAATCAAAAATCCAACCTTTTTCATATGCATGACATGGATTAATGTTTCACAAAATGCTCTTTATTAGCTCTTATTTTGACCCATATTAAAAAGGTTTTTCGACCCACCATTGTGAGTGGCAAGATATGAAACAGTGTGACAGCAGCTTTAGTCTTTAGATTAAAGTAGACAATTCTGGTGACAAAGACTGTGTACATCTTGAAAATATTTGTATTTTGTGCTTTAGTCTTTCCAAAGTAAATGTCTTTATGGTTCCAAGGGGCTGTTGCAGTAAGTAAATATCAGCACATAAAGACACAGAGACCCTAGACATGCTTTTTTATTTTTTGCTAGATTATGCATTTTACATGCTAAAAAATGTGATCTGTAAAAGGCAAAGATTATTGAATCTGATCATCTCAGATAAAATACAAAAAATAAGAGATTAGAGGTCCATCGTTTCGTATAGGACTCTTCTAAAACTGCTTATCATTTCAATGACATACAGATATTTTCTGTCACCAGAAGTGTTATGGTGTAAACATCTTGAGCAGTTGAGAGATTCTGACTGGAGGCTTTTGTCTCCACTGTACCTGACTCTGGTTGAGGTTTCTTGTCCCCAACATGCACTATAGTGCTACTGTAGCTACATTGGCTGGTAATGGACACGACGCTTTCTGGTTTGTTTGGCACTGGTAGGGGCATGGAAGAGCCTACTACCGCAGTAGCAGCTTCACTGGTCTTTTTGTGAGGATCATCCAAAGCAGAAAGACCAGACTGATCCTTCGATAAAGTTGGTTCTGCCAGAGAGAACAGAGAACAACAGCTACAGATAAGGCTCTGGCTTTCGAGAGTCGGCTGTGAGAGACAGAGAATGATGAGTTCACAGGAAAGAGCGTGAAATCCTGAAAAGGGATTTTTGTTTTGTTTAGAGAGAGATAGCAAGTCTGGCCATTTTTAATGGATTGACTGCAGCAACACATACATACCCTCAGAGATCTGCGCTGCATGTGACTTCTTCTGTCTTTCCTCATCAGAGTTAGATGAGGTGGTGTTGGAGGACGACTGACACTTTCTCTTCTTAATGACGGGAACATTATAGCCCTCAAGGTACCTGCAAGAGCACTGAGGTCAGTTTCTGACCTCATCACTTATCAGCTAGTTATCTGTGAGATTAAGGAACATCAAATAAATAGGAAATATGTTTTTTAAAAGGTGTTAATGCTGCTTGTAACTTGGTGAAAAACATTTGAAGCTTGAAATACCAGTTCTACTTCTATTGGTCAACAGCTGTGTTTTTATTGCTGAACTTTCCTCTGAGATGAAGAAACATCTAAAAAGTGAAAAGTCAACTCCAGAGATCATAGATTAAAACTGATGCTGGACTATCAGATGGTCTCCTAATAGTTTTTGGGACCAGAGGTAAAAATTGTAAGATTTGACAGAATGAGTAAATGTGTTTTACTGTCTGAAAATGTAGCTATAAAAGCTAATCAACAGGCAGCTTCTTCAGCAGATTGAACTTTGTCTTATCGGTTACTGATGAGAGTCATGTCATATGTTATCTGTATACCTGATGACACTGTCTAGACAGCTGATTTGCTGATAGGAGTAGACGGTCTGATCGTTAAGGCCAAGCTCCTCGGGGAAAGAGTTACGACTGTCTGCTGCGTTGGCCTCCCTCCAGGTGATCGGAGGAGCCGTGTCTTTGAGACGTACCACAGCCTGACTGTTCTGTTCAGACACTAGTGGAGGTAAATGAACAATTACGTTTGGATTAATTACTTAAATGGGATAATACATGAATTAGAAATAAGAATAACTTACTAGCACTGCTTTTTTTGTGATCTGATTTGGCGTTCTGCTGCTCTTGGCTCTTCTGAAGATGGATGCCCTTACAAATTTCATGAAAGGTTCGCTGTAGAATTAAAGGAAGGCAACAGTTGTTCCCTTAACTCACAGAGCAGTTAGGTGGTTTCAAAGATTTAGCAATAAAATCTGCAGTGATATGAGACGAATATATGCTGTTTTACTCACAGGTCGGCTTTTGTTGCTCAGTTCTGCTTCATTTTGTTGCATTTTCCCTCCTTTGCTGTTGCTCAGGCTGTCACTAGAGGAGGAGGTCATGCTCTGCAAATACTCGTTGCTGTTTAGACTGCTGTAACCGCTCGATCCACTATTGTGAACTGGCTGATAACACATGGAGAGGAGGCAAGAAAAACGTAAGAAACAATCAAATAAAGAGATGCTGCCACACCTTAACATTTCCAAAATTTGATTTTAGCTTTTATGTTTTTGGAAATACGTTTATCTAATTCTTCATTTTGTATAAATTAAAAAAGTTATTTAGTCAGTTTTAGAGTCAGATTTTCTTGTAAACTTTGAGAACAGAGATTTCAGACTAACAATCAATTATGTCTAACACTCTAGATGTATTCTAACTTGAAGTCAGGTCTTGCAACAGAAAAGTTGGATAATTAAAAATGGCTTAAAAGCTAAAGCCCAGCTATTAATCAAAGACCCTTTAAATTATAAGAAAAAAAGTCTATAGCCTCTTCTGCGGCATTGTCAGGTGGAGATCTTCATTTACCTGCAACAAAAGTCGATGAATCTGCTCCGTTATTTCCTGGATTTCAGGGTCCATGTTCTTTATGTGGCCCATAGATGAGACTGGAGCCATGAAAATATCCTCATTCATAGGGCCCCTGGTGGGAAAACACCAACAGTTAAAGACAAACACGTAAAAGAAATGAACAAAAATGTTTTTAATCATTGCTTCTGTAAAAAAAACAAAACAAAACAAACAGGAAACATGAGCAGTACTGACATGCGAACTTTGTGCCTCCCGATAACAAAAGAAACCTTTCTGCTCCAGGGGTTCACAAAGCTGGACCAGCTGGTGTCCAGGACTATGTATTCTCCATTTTGAGCACAGAAGCGAATAGATGAGTGGTCAAATGGTTGCCCGGCATTCTGTATGACTGGAGAAAAACATTTTAAGAGTTAAGGATCATTTCAGTCACATAACTGATCCAAAATCAGTTTGATCTGTTGGACTTACTCTTTCTGTGAATGGCTAGCATTGCGGGCCGGTCATTGGGATGCAAGTGGAAAAGGATGGGGGTTCCAATCAGGTCCTGGGGGAGGTAGCCAAGGAGAGGAACAGCCCTGACCCAAAACATGACAAAATGTTAGTGTTGTACATGTAGAGATTGGAGGCACAGAATGCCTCATATCAAGCCTCCTAAAATGTTGTGTTGTCACAAGTAAACCACTTTAATTCACGATAAACTGAAAAAAAATAAAAAGAATGGTTTTCCTTTTACTAAAAGCTGTGAAAGGATAACAGCAAACCTGTGGAAGAAAATTTCTGCTCAGATGAGAACAAAATCATATTGTAAAACCTGCTATGTGGCAGAAAACTAATGTTGCACATGACTCAGAACACCCCCCTATTAAAAAACAGAGTGGTGGGAGCATCATGTTGTTTATGTGGTTTTCTTCAGGAGGGACAATTGAGCTGGTGAGAATCTATGGAAAGATAGGGATAAATACAGGCCAGGCCTGGGATTAGATCTGCTGAAGGCTGTAAAACACTTAAAACTGGAGCAAAAGACCCTCCTTCCAGCAGGAAAACAGCCCAGCCACAGCTACAATGAAATGCTACAGATAAAGAGTTTTTTCATAGTTTAGACTGGTGTAGTTAAAGCTCAGACCAAAACTATGTTTCAACTTTCCTTTCACTTAAATTTCCACTTTTGTCTGGGAGGAAAGGTGGATTTGTTGTTACATCTCCAAAATCATTGAAGAGATTTGAAATCTGTTCTCAACTGTCTCCTCTGTTGGTGGTTAACTCAGTACAGGACGTCAAGAGTGTTGACATGAGTTTTTTAGTTCTAACTGCTTTTAAAGGGAATCATGGTTAAAGTTGGTTTGTGAGCTTTATGCTCTCTTTTATATTTAATCCATGAGAACAAAAAATGAGGTTCTTGTGGTCAAAATGTAAAACTGCTTAAAAAGGTGTGAATACTTCTTAATGGCCCTTTAATCTTAGAAAAGCACTGAAGCCTTACCTCTCATCTACATCCTGAAACACACAATTTGGTGTGTGTGTGGTGGTGAAGATTTGCTTATCCGGTGGAATTCTGGGAGCTATGAGAAATTTAGAAACATAATTGAAATCATTTCTCTATTTTTAAAATGATTATAAATAAGTTCTAATGCCGGAGGTATATTTTGTTTTACCTTCATATCCAGAGTGAACCCTCTCAGCCAGCAGGAGGCAGCAGAACTGGTCTTCATCGTGAGCCCTGTCCTGCACCTTCATCAGATAAGGGGTCATGCGGAATGGATAGTACCGCTGCTCAGCCTCAAACTCCTTTCCACCACTGAGAATTGGTTAAAAAACAAATAGTTGGCAATTAATTAATCCAAGGGAAAAAAAAACAACCTTTTTTGACTCAGCTGTGTTTAAACGATCTACTTTTAGTTTAAAAAAATGAACACATGGGGGCAGTATTCAACATTTATTTCCTTCCTAATCAAATCCACACTTAAAAAAGCAAACTTAAATTTGTGAGTCACCGATTTGTTTGGAGTTTAAAATAAATGAAAATGATTCCTTTTAATAGCAGCTGGCAAAAAATGAAGGAAAATCCCAATCGCCTTAATAAATGCAATGGGTGCATTTCTGCATAAAAGTATTAGGTCAACCTGGAAGAAGCATCTCATTATGGCCTTTACGCATGTGACATCACAGAGCAATTAGGAAACATCTACACTGAAATTAAAAAGCTTGAATATAAACAACTGGCAGGTACGAGCAGCAGATGGGCTGACATGTGCAGGAACTGACGCTAAACCAACCTGATACGACAGAAAAAGGACTTCTCCTGCATACAGTCAGAAGGAGATGGATCTGAAACAGGAAAAACACACCTGTAAATTCAAAGGGAACACAGGATGGAGGCAAACACAGCTGCATCAGGTTTGAATAAATGCATCAAAGAGCATCATTCAGAAACCCGGCCCTGCAAACACTGAATATGAAATATATGTAAGAGGGTCAAATGAATAATTCATTATTCCAATGTAAAAATGTTGAACATTTGGATGAGGAATTGGATTTTTTAAATCCCCTAAATCATACGATTTCAGAAAGTAATAGTCATATTTATTTTAATATTAGCTACTAGAACCTCCACTTCTTGCTATTTTTTCCAATGAACAGAGACCATTTAGGTTTGCTGTTGCAAAGCTAAACTAAAAAGGTAATCATAACCTACTTTAAATGGGCTTGATAAAGCATTAGAACCTTTCAAATATTACTTTTCCATATGTTGTCAGACTACTATCACAAGCTTTGATGTGTTTTTTTGGGGGGGATGTATCGTGATTGACCAACAGGGAGTAGTGCATAATTGTGATATGAAAGAGATAAATAACCTTTTCAAAATGTTTCACAAATAGAAATCTCAAGACTTTACCCCTAAATAATGTTTTACACAACCAGTTCTCATCAGAGGTCACTTAACTAATAAATAAAGTCCCCCTGTGCGTAATATAAAGCTTTAAAGGTTTGTTAAAGAACATTTCTGAACAAACAGCCTTAAATAAACCAATATAAACCTCACACAGGTCAGAGATAATGGTTTGTATAATTCTTAATCGGGATTGGGTTATAAAACTGTCATTTTAAGCTTTGACTCGGGAGCAGCTGTAAGAGTCCGCAGCCCAGGTGGGATTTTTTTATTTAGAAACCACCACCCATGCCACGGGAACGGCAAATGTAAAAAAAATAAAGTTACTGTGATCACATGAGAACACAATTGCACATTTTGGCTAACATGCAACTTAGGAACAGCCATAGGTTTAACTTTAAAACCGTTTTTCATTTACCTTCCAGTTTCCTATTGTGCATCTCATAGTGTTTGTCCAACATATGAATTAATAATAAAATTTGAAGAACTTTTAATGTAAAGCAATTTACATTAGGCGGCTGTGTCATGTTATGAAATGGAAATGTGCAATATAAGGTGAGCCAGCATTTCATAGTATAATTTCAATCTTTTCTTTATATTCTAAAACACATCATTTTACCGTTTCTCTAATCAACAAAAAACTAAATCAAGCTTTACATTGAAGATGGGCTGAAATGAAGCACTATCATGGAGAGAGTCGTGTGGCTCTTGGTACCTGCTCCAGTGCACATGCTCCAGGACGGCAGGCGGTAAGGGGTGGTGAAGCTGTAAAACACACTGACATCCTGTGGCATCAGGAACTCCACAAACTTAGAGTCCTTGAACACATCTCTTTTGCAGTTAAGGATGGAGGCAGCCTGGTCAGATATATAGATAACCTTTCCTGTGCCAAGGGACACTGCCACTGCAAAAATGTCCTGTTGGCAAAAATAACATTTAAAATCAGTGACCTGAACAAGTTAGACTCAGAACAGAGAAAAAGGGGAAAAAAAGGGACTTTGCTTTACGTTGTTTTTAAGGGTGTACTCTGAAGTGATGTTGTCTATTTCCTCTATGGTGTAAGAAGAGACATCCAGGCCTGCAGGGTGGCTGTCATTGATCATCATAAGCTGGTAGTACTCCTCGTTCGCTGAAATAAAGAAAATGAAATGGATTTTTGTCCAAATTTGGTCAACGCACAACACAGAAAGGAACGCATTCCAAGACGCCCACAACACTGATGCCAAGGACATTTTTTAATAATGAAACTGTTCAGATTGAGAAGAACTGCAGAACTGTGCTACTGAACACCAACCCACCCATTTACATCTGCAAACATTTACAGGCTATTACCTCTATGAATACCTGCAGAAACTGCTCAAAATTATAGCTTTACTCTTTACTGCACAAAAAGACTGACAGGTTGGATAAATCATAGCTGTGTTCCCGTGTTTACTCATAAATGTAAAGTGAATTACTTATTAAAAAAAAGAATTAACAATGAAAACACAAAGAATATATATTTTACAAAGCACTGAAAACAGAAGAGCTATTTTTCACAACAGTAACCAACCTTCCACTTGCTTGACACAGCGTAAGGCATACTTCAGGGCACTCAGTGTGGTGGATTTGCAGTTGTGCTGCTTGTCAGCTGGTACATGAAGCTTCAGCTCCTTAAGAGTTTTAATAACCTCCTTCTGCTTCTTAGCTTTTGCAGATTCCTGACTACTGCAAGATGGACAGGTAAACAACCAAGCGTCAGTCAAACAGGCTAAAGAAAAGATCCTGATCCAGACCGCCGCAGAGGTCATTAGGCTAACCTGCAGCCGCTGGTTGAAGGGTTGTCCTGCTCTGAGCTGAGCAGACTGTAGGCGTTGGAGCTGCTTGGAGGAGATGGGCTGTGGGAGTTCGAACTGTGAGCAGAGAAGGAAAATTTGAAAGAAAACACTTCAGTTTCAACAAAATGGATCAGGAGAAGAATAACTTTCTAATCTTTCTTAAGAGAGGTACAAACTTGTCACATTTACTAACTGAGGAGCTCAAGTTTCCTAAAGTAAAAGAGTGTCAACAAATGTTCACACTTTGGGCTGTTTTTGAAGGAAGATCAGTTGGGCTTTTACGCTTTTTGTGACCGTTGGAACATCGTGTTTTGTGCTTCAGATCCAATTTTTGCACATTTAGCAGCCAAGTAACAAAACAGGCTCACAATCTTATCCTAAACTCTTTGTCAGCTACTCAAAGGGCTCAATTTGCTCCCTGCAGCTTAATGGTTTTACAGCAAGAATACAGCAGTGTTGCCAAGTGTGAGGTCAATGCACAACGGGGGGCAGCGAAGGCTAAAAATCACAGCATTTTCTCTTGGTGTTCAGATTTTAAAAAAGTGTAAGTGATGTTTTGTCAAAGCTAAATGTTTTAGGGGCTTCATTGACTTTACTATATCCTCTAAAGAAAAAAAAATGCAGGAACTTTTATACAAATAAATGTGCAAAAGTTAATGTTTTCAACTGAATTTCATTTGAAAAGTTTTTTTTAGTAACTGAAATCAGAAATAAAACTCATGTATCAACTATAATAAGATAGAGGAATAGAAACCAAGCTTTTTCTGTTAATTTACATTTATACAATTTTATTTTCACCGAAATAAGCTCTTAGAATACATTATTCTTTGAGTATTGGCTTTCTACATTACTTTCAGCTTTTAAATTTAGTTACCGATCGTATTTAAATGATATCTAAATTTAGAGAGATGCCCCCTTTTTTAAACTCCAATTACATCTTTAATTAATCTACTTGAATAGATTCAAAGTCAGTGCCCTTTAAGTCATGTCACCCTCTTGTCTAGTTTGTCTTTTCTTCACTTCGCTTACATTGAATCAAAGAAAAGAAAATGGATACCATCATAATTATACACAAATACAGGTACATAGAATAGATAGGCATTGAATTATACAGATATAAGTAGCTTCTCTTTAAAACTCAGTGGATCCATTTTAAAGTGAACTATGAAAAAATATTTTAGTATAAAAAAAAAAGGTTAAACTGAATTTGTTGGCTTTGTACCAAACAAACTGTGACCTTCGTTGCTCTAAAAACCCCCAGATAACAAAAGAACTTTAAAACAAACAGCTCTAAGACATCAAGTCAGGGTCACACTCAGCTGCTTGACCTGTTGGGAAACCTGGAGCTGTGCTTAAAGCTTCTGAAAAATGTCCACCTCTACAGCAGATGTTGAAACCATCAGTGTTAAATCAGTCTCTCTAAGAGGCATAGAGTGTGCATTCAACCTAAGGTGTTAACTTATAACTAACATCAACACCCACTACACCTCAGTGTACTAAATATAACAACCTTAGCTGGCTGAAAATAGGACCCATCTTTACTCCAGGCACAGATGAGTCCCAGTTGAAGGTAAGCCTGTAGTACACAGAAAGTCCTGTTGTCTCTGCAAGACTTCTTATCATATACACAAAGTATTAGCCTACAGACTTAGAACAACACTATTAGGAGCCGTCTGAGAACCTGACTCATCTGCACTAAAACTGAGCTCCTATAAATAACCGGCTTACCTGCTAAGAATAGGCAACATCTTCACAAATAGCTACTCTGAGCCCAAAGATGGATCTGATTAAATCAAAATAGCCTTTAGCCCTGTACAATGCAACAGCTGATTTTAGACTAGACAGTCTAAATATGTCCAAGTGTCCTGTAATCTAATTGTACTGTAGTAGGAAGTCTGTAGGTCAGTGGAGCTATATAAAGAGGGTGCTCCAAAAAGTTATACAAGAGACATTCCAGCTGTCCTCTGGGAGCAGAAACACAAAACGAAGGTTATAGCATGCTGGTGTTGTCTAATTAAAAACCTTCCTCTCACAGGTTGTTGCATCCTCCTTGTTGAAGGAAAATAAATGGAGCAGCAAATGTAATGAATTAAAAAAAATGGCATAGGGCTTCTTCATTTGACGTCCAGGGGTTTGTTTATTATATGTAATGACCATGAAATAAAAAAACACATCAGAGAGTAATTCAGATGAAATGAGAAACATTTCAATTCTCCATTAAAATCAATGTGGCTATGACCAAAGACCAACAAACTATCAGAGTCATTAATGAATGAACCTCAACAAACTGCTTTGACAGCCACAAGTTCAGATTCACATTTCTCTGCATTTTAGGGGAATTTCACCTCCTGCTTTCAGAAAAGAATCCACTGCAGAGAGGTGTCGTCCTAGTGACATATTATAAGCAACTATTATGCCACTGATGTATTTCTAGATTCACCTAGACTTTCACTTAAAGAAAATCACAGAGTAAGGTCATAAAAAAACCATGACTCATCAGTGATCTCTAAATGAACTGCAGAAAGACTTACTACTTGCACGCAAGTATACAAATAAACGTTGCTAGGCAGAAGTGTGGACTTTGGTACAAGCATGTGATATTCACATGACCGACTTGCAAACTAATATTAATGACCAATTAAAACATAAATGATCAGAATTCATTAATATATAAAAAGTCAAAACAAAGGAAATAGTTTAACAATTTGAATAAAGATGTCATACGTGTAAATCGATGCATCGAAAACCTGCAGGACTCTAGTACCAGGATGACAGCTAATTTATTGTTAAAAAACTCTAACTCAAGATAAAAATATTAGCCAGTTCCCAGAGTCTTTTTAAAGGCTTCATAATGTTACTGGTAATGCTGTTGCTTTTGCCCTGAGAGGAATAGAGCAGGCAGTGTCAGAGGAATGTCCCAAAACATAACAAATGAATCAAGGACCACAAAGAATCAGCAGAGGAACCGTCCTGCGTCTTGAAGGGACTGTTCCTGTTCCAGATCTGGATCATACAGTGTGAGTTGGAGCAACCTTTCCCTAGATCAATGTAGACTAGTAGGTTCCAAGAAGTGTCTCACTGAAGTGATAAGGTGTCCCAATGTTTAGAAAATACATATCAGTTTTCATTTTTACTTTATGAGGTAATAAAAAGCTGTTTACTTGCTTTTCTAGAATATTTGATTCAACAAATCTTCTGTCACTGAGTAACTGGTCTGTGGACTGTTTTTTAAACAACCTGGTATAATTCTACTAAATCTAAAAGGTAGAAAAAAAAAGAGATCAAATATTGATTGTTTAAAAGTTTACCTCCTAAAAACTGAGCTGAGCTGAAAGTGAACTGAGCCTGCTTAGAATTGGCAAGTAGAGGTGAAATTTCCCAACAAAAACCAGAAGGTATGTGGGTTTAAAACACGTCACTCTGTCTACAGACAGGGAGTTAAATGCCAGGAGGGATCTAGACCATAGAGGAGAAAAAAACAGGAGTGGGTTAAACAAAAAGCCCTGATCAAAAGGAGCAAGGGCAGGACAGAGTAAGGCAGGGCCTAGAGAGAGGCTACAGACGTCAGAGCGTGCGACTGGGTCGCTCCACCCAGAGATACACAGACACAAACAGTGCATTGTCATGGCAACAAGAAGTCGGAGACCATGACACAAGGCAATCTGGCATTGAAGGAAAGTCAGCTCCCAGCCTTCAAGATGACATCAATTTGCTTTTCCTGTCGGGTGATTTACTCATTGATTTGTGACTCTTTTCTGGACATTTTCTGGCCAAGATGAAGAGTATCTGAGGCTAATTCTGGACATGATGACAACCAGGCACAAACTCTGGGGTTTTGAAATATTTTTTTCAAAAGTTTGACTACAGATTTCTAAACATCTTTTTTTCTTTGCTTTACAAATAATATATGTTGACACAAGTCTATTTCCACATACACATTAGCATTATTTGTCAGAAAACTAATGATTTGTTGTTTGGCTTTGTCCCAGCTGGATGTTCTTATTGTAGAGAGAAAATATTAAAGTAATCTGGATGATTTGATTGAATTGTGTCCATAAGGTGCCAACAGATGACAATACTCAATATTGTCATTACAAATTATATACTCAATATTCTTAAGTATTTTTTGGTTTTCTGTTTCCAATCAGTACAAAGTTGTTCACTTTTCACATTTTTCTTTTACCAAAATAACTTTGTGACCTTTTGTGAAAAATCTTTGCTTCATAAAAGGTTGGTTGATAGTGTGAGGGTGCGGGGGTGGGGGGAGTAATAAAAGAAGTTTTACTAATTTTTTAGGTCAACGGTTCGCTGGGCATCACTAAAGCTTTGACTCAATGTCCTTCTGACAACAGACAGTTCCAGCAAATGGATTCAGTGCTCAGAGATCCATTCAGTATGACACACTGAAAGGACATCATTTCTGGTTTTTATGCCATCTGCTTTTAAATGCCAAGGGTAATCATGACGACAAATGCAAGAGAGAGCACTAATTTATTCCGCATAACTTCCTCTATCAAAAATCATAGAAGTACAGTTAAGTAGTGAATTATTTGTGTGGTTAAAAAAAAAAAAAAAACTGGACTGTTTATTAGCACAACATATGAAACAGTAAACACTGCTTTGTTGTTTTAATGCTATTTTTACTTTTTTTGTTGATCTACTGACTAAAGTCTCACTTGAAAATGTGAACTGCTTTTGGCAGGGGATTGCAATCAATGATCAGCATACGTTAAGAGGTGAATGACTGCGTGGCTAAACCATCAAAGCTCATTGTGCATGAAATTTGATCGCAGCGATAAGGACTTTACAGGGCTGCTTGTAAAAATGCTTGTTTGCTAAATAATAAATTCAAGCCAATCCTACAGCAAACCTACCTCTGTTGGAGCTCTGCTTGAATTAATTTAAACAGGATTGTGATAATCATGAATTTAAATCTTGATTAAGAAGAGTATGGAGTTTTGGTAAAGTCTCTTTCTGTTAAAAAGCAAGTGTTGATTGCCTGAAATTGTTTTTTTTTTTTGGCTTTATTCAGGAATGGAAATAGTTGATTTCTTCCAGCAGCTGTAAGACTGCTAGACGGTATAATTAAGAGAGGAAATGAATCATAATGTAACTGCATTCTTTTTGTGATGTAATGTGGTTAGCATAAAAAAAAAATCAAACTTTCTCTACAGGAGCTGTGAAATGAAATGGAAAGTCTATTTTTCATGATTAGTAGGAATAAAACAGATAACAGCAAGTTATCTTGCTAGTTTTTGACAAGAGCAAAGGGTTTAATAGTGTGACGTTTTCTGTCATTTAGAATGAACATTAAAAATGGGCTTTGTGACACGGCGATACATTAGCAGGAAAAAGTAGTTTTGTAGTCCTCTGCCCTTAGCTCCAACCTCACTGACGGCTAAGTTATCCATTTGAACTGTTTACATTCAGTTCATTTAAGTCTATTCCTATTAGACTAGTAGTCATATGTAAGTTACAGTTTCAGGGCATGCGGCAAATGCCCCTGCTGTGACAGCTGCTCCACAAGACCTCATGCTGTTTGTTTACATAAGCATGGGTACATAAATCTATAAGTGAGTAAATAATTCATTAACATTATAATGAAGTCCTAAAGCATTAAGCTAAAAGACCTAATTTCTTTGTAGAACAGCTAAAAAAAGGTCACCTCATCCAACTGTGGTGCAAGATGGTATTGCTGCAAACTGTGACGACAAAGCACCATTTTAATTTATCTTGACAAAAAAAAAGCAAACAGGGTTTGATTGTGGGGGGTGCGTGAAGTTCCCCTTCAAAATGTTTGACATAGCAGAATTCCTACCATCTCTTACCTTTTATTGCTCTCTGAAGATCCGAGCAACGCCGAGTCTTTGCTGTGGCTGTTGGAGCTGCCCGTCGACTCGTGGCTGTTGCTTTCGTTCCCATGACTCTCGTTTCCGTGGCTCTCGTTGCCATGCGATTCGGTCCCACTGCCGCTGGACCCACTGCTCTTCATTTCCACATCCTCCTCAGGAGACAGCCGAGAACGCGTGGTCTTGCGTACATTGTGCGGTGAGACGGCAGGGTCCTGGCCGCTGCTATCACTGCCCTCAGAGGGCAGGCCAATGTCAGGTCCACCTGGGCCATAGCTGCCCACCCAGTGCATCTGTGCCATGGGGCTGCACCCAGAGGCTCCACTCGAGATGGAACTACTCGAAGCTGATGCTCTGCACCCCAAGGCTCCATCACGGTCTGCCGGAAGTGGCAAGTGATAGGGCTTGGCGTCTGAATCGTCTGACATCAGGATGAGGTGTTTCTTGGGGTTGTTTCAGGTAAGGTAGAAGCCAATCATCCCATTGTCAACAGAAGGCCAGTGTAGGGAATGACAAGGAAATGAGCTGATCTGTGAAAATAGACCACAAACGGTATGTAAAAAAATGAAAGAAATTGTCTCCATTTACAGTTCAAGATATTTAGAAAACATTACTCAACATCCGGTAAAGACAAACATTGAGTTTAAAAGTTGTAAAAAAATTATCTTTAAAACTTTGACATTTAAGATTTAAAGCTGAAACTCAGTTCTGCCGAACAGGCAAAGCTTACATTTTCTGAACAAATGTCTGTCCATTCAATCCAAAATTAAAATCCTAATCTAGTGTGTCTGGTGTCACGGTCTGGTTTCACCCTGGATCCCTGGTCGATGCCTCTCTGTTGTTCTTTGAAAGCCTCTGGTTCAGACAGTTTGCCCCTTAAGAAAAGCAGGTCTGTCCAATCTCAACCTCTCATCTTTTAAAACGGTTTCTCCAGTTTGGAGACAAATAACAGCTGAAGAGATTGATCTGGTTGCCATCACATTGCCAAGCAACAATCTAGTGGACAATCTTGGCAATGAGAAAGTAGGTCTTCTTTTTCACTCCTTGCCGTTTCTTACCAGGTCATAATAACATTTTTCACAGGTTCCACACTTTTACTATTAAACCAAGATGAATTCAGACTGAAACTGTTTGGTAAACTGTTCCGATTAGCAGCAAGGTTGTGTTAATAGGATGTCTCGATGGAAAGGTATCAGCAGGGAGGGAATTGTTGGTGTCCATTGATGAATTAAGAATCATTTTCAAATAAGTTGAATTCTGTCATTCTATAGTAAAAACATACACAGCAAGCAGAAATGTTAAATCTAATGAATTACCATCACATTAAATTCACTTCAAGGTAACACTGTGCTACATTCAAATCCTATTTTTGGTATATCGGCAATGTTCAATCTCGTCACAATCTCGTCTGCGTTTCTGTACCCTTGAGGTTTGATCTCAATCATTTCAAAGATCAGATCCTTTTTATCACAGAGAGATATGTAAACCCCAGAAAATAGGATGTACTTCTTCTTTTCCACTACTGTATTCTCGTCTCTGTTTGAAATGAAAGGCTGCAGAGCAGGACGTCAGAACACCCCTACAACGCAAGCCATCAAGAATGACGCATGAACATTTATGCAGGAGCATCATGTTGATGTGTTTGGATTAAAAACAAGTTCAGTTTAAAAACTAAAATATTACCAGAAAATATTTTGTCAACCAAAACTCGATAGAGAATGCTTCTACAAACAATCCCAAGGAAACTAAAGCCTTTCAATTATTTTGATAACAAACTAAGGAAGAGTAAAGACCCCTATCATTGGATTTACTAATCCAAATGAAAAGTAAGAAAAGGCTCTTTGAAACAGTGACGTCAAATAATGGCTCACAGTTCTGAGCACAGTATGAGAGGATGTCAAAAAAACCGTCATTAATATTACAAAATATGTTAGATTTAAAAACTAACCCCCAATATTCTTCACAGTACCTAACCTGAAATCTTGGTTAATGCTGAAATGAAATAAACAACAGTAGCAAAGTATAGGTGTTAAGAATTAACACCCATGTAGGTCTAATCAGAGGACTGTGCACAGTGTGAGACCTGCTGCTTATCTTATCGCTGGCCTGCTGCATAGCTGGCCCATGTCCAAGTGAAATAGGTCAACCTACAGCAAGTTGGTAAATGATCAATCAGAGGTGATAAGTCTCACATAGTGTGAAATTCATGGCTAAACGTAAGTAAAGTGTTCCCCAATGCCTGTCAGTAAGGAGGCACGAGGTGGAAAGTTAAGAAGCAGCAGCAGATCTATGAGTATTAAAAGTGCTCAAGAGTAGAGAATAGAAAAGAAAAACAAACCTAAAATGACTTATGTGGCTAATACAAGAACAGACATGTAGTAGAAAGCAGTAGAAAGAAAGAAAGCACTGTGCAAAGGTTTACAGGCTTCCCCAACTCTGTATACTTTCAATCTAAGGAGGCAGATATTTTTGAAAGCTTTCCAAGTGCTCTAGATCAGCAGTTCCTGGAGATTTCTTTCTAAAATTTGGCTGCTTTTTACTTATTTTCAGTTCAGTCCTTACATCTAACTCAAATACCACAGTTTGCAGTGTGTGCTTAAAAAAAAGAAAAGTGGACCACTGAAGGTCAGAAGAGAAAAAAAGAGCATCGGCGCTCTACAGGGGGCAAACGCCCCCCGGATGTAGAGCCTAAAAAACCCAAAAAAGGCCGAGACAGTTCAATAGATGAGGTAAAGTGATGCAACACAAGCTTATGTGGTAAGGGTGATAAAAATGCTTTTCATAAAACGCTATGGCTGGGTCATCCCCCATAGGCACATAACTAACACATTGTAGCACTTCTCATTTGCTGTTTTCCCCTTTTTCAGAAAGAGCAACTGAGTAAACAAATGCAATAGAAGGTCTGGTCCAAAGAGGAAAGAGCAATCTGACACTCTGTCAAAGTACAAAGTCCTTCAGATTGTACTGGTACCCATTATGGGAAATTCTTCACATATTAGCTTCAAATCAAGTGATTGAGTAACAGGAGACAGCAGCAAAATGTTTCTGCTTCATAGTACAGTAAGTTATAATAATTTGCTAAAAAAAACCAACAGGTTGTTCAACATTAGCAATAATCTTCAACTATGCTTATTGCTTTCTTTTAGGGAGGCTATAAGTGTCCAATGCACCTGCTCACTAGAGCAGATCCCACAGCTGTGAATGCTGCTCTGCCAATAAATCAATTCAATTCAGCTGAACAGCAGCAGACAGAGTAAAAATATAACGCTTCTTCCCTTTGTTCCTCTGGGAAAAAACACTGATTGTTTTAAAAACCAATCATAATGGACCTTGCTGAAACTTTTCACGTTTTTCTATTTCTGCAGACTCATCACACTCTTCCTCATAATGTAATCAGCACATGGGATGACTTGGTTAAATGGCAGTTCACTGGTCAAAGGGCACAGCGTCTGGCTGTCGCTCTATAAAGCTCTGACGCACATCCGACATTAAGGTAAGGTTAACGAGCCACAGGTGTCTAATACTGCAAAATGAGAAACATAACACATTTACAGGCTATATATAAAGACATAGCATTGTGTGGTCAATTTGATGCCATCATGACTAATGGACACATTTGTTTTGACTAGCTTGAAAGTTAATGAGAAATTATTTAAAATCATCACAGTTATCAGGATTATAAACTTCACTCAAAGACATCAAATCGGAGAGAAAGCACCAATCAAAGTAGGAAGTCAACATTTTCCTGTTTCGGTCCTTTCTTCATAAGTTTAACCTGAAAAATGAAGTCCTAGAGGCATGAAAACTGATGGTTAGAGAATAAAAGCAGTAGGACAACATGACAGATTACAAATCTTTAGCAAAGTCAAAGAGATGTTTTCATTTCGTTTTTACATATCTCATTAAAAGAGACCTTAAAAAAGTGCAAAGTGCTTAAAAACTGAAATCCACTTAATACGGATTTGAGTTGTGTCTCATTTCAGTTTCCAACCAACATTGTGAAAATTCCTGTTTCACAAAATCTATAACTCTCAGCAACAACCTCTTTAAAAACCGTATAAAAGAGTTTCTCTCTTGATTAAAGAAAAAAATCTATATTCAATTCAAACAGATGAACGTGTTTTTTTTTCTATTTTTAAATGAACTTTTAAATAGTGTATCAGAATGGGTAAAAGGCGTTTTAATCAATAACATACATTAGTGCTACAAAGTATAGGGCAGAGCAGGGGCGAACCCCACCACTACAATGCTCCCTATAAAATGTACGCTTCTGAATAAAAGAACATCTAATTTAGAACAAATCAAAGAGCTACCAAAAAGTAATATTACAAAAATAATGATTTCAGACACATGGTATAAAGACTGTAAAAATAAATTATTTTTGTGCCACTATCTCACACATATTATTTTTGTGTATTTGCAGAACATTTCACAACTCATTTGACATTTTTAGCACTGTTAAAATGCCCTACTTCATCCTTTTGCTGCACTGTCCTGCATCTAACTTCACTTGTATTCTGTTGCAATATGCAGCTTGCAGAGTGACTGCCAATATAAATATCAGCTCATGTTGATCTCTGGGTTCTTGAACTCAAAAGTTGACTTCAGTCGGTACCAAAGGTCAACAGGAACTTCTGCACCTTCTTAAACCGCTGCACCAGCTCTTTGTCACCTATCTACTGGATAACAATCTTTTTTTTTTTCTTTTTGGGAAAAAGTGTTAAGATTAGCTTTGAGACCAAAGATATGCTCATTTAATAAACGTTCTTCTTCTGGTCCTGCTTTATTGCAGTTGCGTGTGTGTTTCTGGTGATCTGTAGAGATGGCAACCCTTCCGCTGATTTCAAAGCTTATGATAAACACATCTACATAACAAATCCCTTGCCAGCCTCTACTTGCGTCAAACATTTCTCCTCCCACCTCTTTCTGAAGACAAACCGAAGTTGGCCTCATTATTCTCTCGCTGCGCCAAAAGAACATGCTTAACCTCAATCTGAGATCCACATTTTAAGGATGGGCAAAGGAAAATTTTATCTTTGTCATTTTACAAATATAAACATGTCCCAACTTCTGATAGCAACTGTTGCACTAGAGTTTATTCAGAAGTATTAAAGTGAATTAATACATATAGAAAACAACCTTTTTTCCCTATTAATGAAAAGCTTAACTTTCTCTCCAACTTTACTTCTAGGTTTTAAAAAAAAAGTTAAAGTCAGCAGCTCTAACTTTAAAAACTATTGCCATTATTTTGCAACAACTGAGGACAATATAGGCAAAAAAGATTGATAAGAGCAGGCTGGCTCCACCTGAAGAGTGCAATGGCGTGCAAAGCTTCCTACTGAATTTGATCAGATATGAAGTGAATGAATGAGGTGAAGCGCTGTTATCAAACCTTAAAAGTTCATTATCTTTCATCTTAAAGCCTTTTAAGTGTCTGACTGAAGAGATTAGTAGTAGAAGGTAGAAAGAGAATAATGACAGATGTTATCAGTGCATCTGACAATAGGAAGTGATATTTTTAGGGTAAAAAAAAAGAAAACCTTGCAGGTTTATAAGTAGGATGTTTCCTACATCAAGGCACCAATGAGCGTGAGGAAAGGTTACCACTCTATCATAGGGAAAAGAAACCTATAGGTTGTTTTCTTCCTATAGATCAACATTAAAACTGTGCCACGGAAACACACATATAAACAGAAAAAAAAAATATGAGACAACCTCTATCAGCAAATAAAATGGTTATGAAATCAAGCACTAACTCCAATGTGTATCATGTGGCTAAAACAGATGGGAAATAAAATAAGGAATGCCAACAAGCACTGCTTAAGGGAGCAACATGTTACAGCTATTGATGTTAGCACTTAATGTGATTTAGTAATTTTAAAAAAGAATGGAAAATGGCTTGAAATCAGCTCTTAATCTGTTATTGTTTTTGTTCAAAAATACATTGCAAATCAAAATGAACAAGAAATACTGACCAAATGCTGTGGTCTAATAAACTTTTTAACCCCATGAAAGATATATTAGCCATGGGAGAAAAATCATCAAACAACCACAGCCTGAAACAAACTTAATGGCATAATATATAAATATATTTAAAGACGAAAATAAAATAATGCATTGAAATGACGTAACCAAAGAATTCCTGCTCATTTTTAATAGAAAATCCTACCTCCCTTAACATTTTTATTCAAAGCTCTAGCTTTCACCATCACTTCTTAAGTAATCAAAGTGAATCCTGCTCCTCACACCGTATATTCCCTAATCAGAGCGGCATGTGAACTTGCACCATGTGCAGCTTCAGCATAACACTTTACATAAGGGTCTGTAGCGACGTTTTCATGACACTGACACCACAGAGTTCACCTATGTATCTATAGAGCTCCAGAAGGACTCACCGCTTCGGCCACTCTGCACCAGTTTAACTGCTTCAACTTTCTTTCTGGATGCTTTTTCACGCTGCGTATGTCAAATTCCTTAAACTCCGTCAGCTGCTGTGTTTTCATCCCTCATCAGGTAAAGCGGTTACTCCATCAGGGATTCCCAGCAGGCAATAGGGCAGACGTCCAGTTAACAGATGTGTGACCTTTATATTTAAATACCCAAGTCGTTACATCTTAAGGACAGAAGTTAAGCTTTACCAACCTCACTGATGGCTTCTGAGCTAGTTTCCTCCCCGGTGATTCTATTTCTTAAAACAAATCCTTGCTTATACAGCTACCTTTCCTGATGAACCGGGTCCTTCCGCTCCCTCTGCGCTGCTTTCAGTAAATTCTCTCCCCGGCTCCGGTGTCCACGCACTGCCCTGAATCTACAAAAGCAAGCAGTGACCTCATTACAAGCGCATTTTCCTCGATCCTCCCATTGCTTTGCTCTCATTGGTTTAAGCAAAAGTCAATCTTCGTTTCCTCGTGATTCTAACCAATCAGCGCACAAAAAGCGAGTTCAAGCGGATGACATAAATGCCGCTCCCTACCATGATTGGTTCGCTCAGCTGTCAGTTGTTTTATATAAGGCTGTGACGGACTTTTCACATGGAAACCCACGGCTGCTGGCAGCGTGATGAGTGAGAGCAAATCACTACGACGGAGACTCCGATGAATGGAGCAGTGGCCGGGGTTGGTTCATAACGGCTCAGAGCGACCGGCTGTTATCTAAAAGGTTATACAAGTGTGTGCATGGCAATGTGGGGGGGAACTGTTAGTGCGCAGTCATTCGCGTAAGCAAAAAAAGTTAGCCTGTACAAAAATGTGATATTACTCGAGGTCTCTTCAGAAGTTTATCTAATTTATAGTCGCTCTTACGTATAATTGTAGTGATGTTGCACTTTAATCTACATTGTGATACTGGTTAGATAAGCAGAGGAGGCTTCTTATTTCAGTAAAATATATGTAAAGTTAATCCGTTTTTTTAGACTTTATATAATTTTAAAGATTTCATAAAGCATGTTATAATATAAAGTTCATTATAAATAATGGTTAAAAAGAGCAGCAAAACCCCACATCCCAGAACCGGATTAAATCTTAGTCATCTGGGTTTGGCAACTCGATTAACCCCAGAAATGGGACCATAATAGTGCTATCCTTTTAATACTGTGTAAATGTTGGAACTTTCCTGTAAACTTGTTTATTTCCACAAGATCTGGACCCAAACTGTCTTAGTGCTCCATGACCTCTATGGGTTGAAATGTGGCTTCTACAATTATATTTTTCAAACAATTATAAAATTATATTGTCCAAATGGGCTTGGTATATGTCTAACTCACAGCCACACCTTTGGGTCTAATGGTTAGGTTCATTCTTACCTCCGAACTTGTGAAAATCGGCATGATGTAATGTCCGAGGTAAATGGCGTTCCCTGTTTATGGACTCATCTTCTCCAATGTTTGTATATTGCCACTACTGTCACTGTTTGCAACTGTAACAATGATTAAAATCCTGCCGACAAATTTAGTGTTAAATCTCACAGGTTGTTGTTTTCAAAATTCTATATTTTCTTTCATTTGTCTTTATTCTGTAGGTCCAACCAGGTCAAAATAAGTTAGACATTGCTAATAACATGTATACGTAACATCTTCTTGTTTATGATGCAATGCTGAGTGCATCTGTCCTTGTTAAATCAATAAATAAATACCAGAGGAAGCTGTAATCAAACCCACAAAGTTGCAATATAAGTTGCAGTACATCATTGGCTTAAATATAAACTCCTTGTGTAGACATTGAAGTCAGGCACATTAGTACATGTATGGTAAAGATTGTTACATTTTGTTGGGGTGGGAGGGATGGGAATAAGTTTTATCTGTGATTCAGCTAACCAACAGCTACTTAGATGGACCAAACAAAGCCCCTTTGAGTCTTTTGATATGGACACTGTCAGTTCAATATGCCTTTAAGCATTAAGACTTATGGATGTGACTTGTTAGATACCAAAATATGTCAGGTTATCTTCCACAGCACAGGAAAGCTCCTGGGTCAGAATAAGGTTAAAGATCAGTCTCATGAGGCCTTGAGGACTCTGGAGTTGACGCTATCCAGACCTGCAGCCTTGTCCTGGTTCAGCGTCTTCAGCTTAAATCAAGAAACAGGAGGGCAGCAAAGGGAGATGATGGAGGATAAACACATATTAAGAATCTTTAAGCTCTTGTCTTATTTTATACGAGCACAACAGAAAAGTTTCTTCTGTTATTTAGGAATCACAGAAGAGGATGAAGGATATGGAGTATAGGAATGCACTACGAAGGACCGGGAGAGTCACTGAAAAAAAAAGATTCATATTAAACGTTTAAATCATGCAGTTAGAAATCCTGTTTGAAAAACAGTTTGTAATTGCACATTTTAGATTTAATTATTGAATAGGAAGAGTAAATTGTATTTAATACATTATTAAATACTGGTATTTGAAGGTGTCATTTCAAATCCTTATTTTAAATTTTAACATAATTATTTTTAATTATACATTTTCTTATTGAACAATTACAAGGTAATTTGCTGTTTAATTTCCATTTTCTTTTCAACTTGCATTTTTGTTTTTTGTTTTTTTTACTCTCTCCATTTAGCATTTCCATGACCCTTCTGGTCCCTGAACATGATAAAAAACAAGTTAAACCAACCAAAACAGCTACACGTAGACCGCGACACAACAGCTAGTAGGGTCTGTGCACACGTCACAATTGTTCCTGTTGCACATGTCCTTGTTTTGGAATCTCACGGTGGTTTTTTGTTTTGTTTTTAAATGTAGACTAGTTGGTGTTAAGTTAGTGGACAAATTGTAGCTGAAGCTCACACATGGAGGATGAAGGTGCAAGCAACATTTGAAGCTCCGCAACAGACCACTGAATCACTTAGCCTAACCATGTTTTTTCGGTCACTTGATTTAGTTTTTGGCTGTTGTGAAAAAGGGTTGATGTGCAAAACGGGAGACGGAAACACTTTTATTCAAATCATCTCTGATGTAGTAAACTTTTACTCACATGACTGATCAGCTGTTTCTGCAGTCAGCGTCGTCCTGTATGGTCCTATTATCCACTCAAACATGGCTGAAAGCAATATTGCTAACATGTAACATATAACACTGACATATGAATGCGTAAAAACAACTTCCAGGACTGTGACACAATCATTAAAACTTTCCTCTAAGTATTGATCGGTGGTCAGTGCTAGATTGCAGCCTTTACTTCCTGTTTACTACAGCCATACATAACCACGTAATGTGGACATGACAATACGCTTTGCTGTGCTTATTAACTCACTTCAAAACAAATGGAGACACTGCAAATGTGAATTTTCTTTTTTTTTTCGAACTTTTAAAAGGTCGCATCAAATTTGCATTTCAGTTAAATGGAGACATGATTAAAGATGCAAGTGTTTCAAGGAGACTTCTGTTGATGAGAAAAACTCAAAACATCCATCAAGTACTCAGATGATGAGTTTTAAAATTTGAGGATTTCAACGGTTCGGTTACTTCACCGAATCTGAGATTCTCATGTGTTTCCACTTTGTAAGTAGTTACAAAGTGAGCAGGTGAAGCAGTAAATCAGTACCTTCTATGGTGGCTGTGGTGTCATGTTGTAATCTAGGTGTGGCTGTCTAACCAATGAGAAAGCTGGTTACATTAAAGGGGTGACAATGTTTGTTTTAATTTGGTTTTCAGTGTGCTCAGGTAGGGAAGCGCATTGCATTCACTGGATTAAAAAAAATTAAGACACCTTATCTTGTAATTATGAGAAAATATCTCGTAATTACGAGATAAAAAAAAGTGTGCCACATTGGCCCCTGCTTCACTTAGAACTACTAACTGCACATCCACAAAGATGTTAACTCATAGACATGTCTATAAGTAATTTAAAAACTTGGATTATTTGCGATTGTGGCTTTGTTACATTTTGCCATTTGACATCGTTACCATGACAACAGAAATGCTGACATGGCTAAGATGCATGATTGAGTTGCTGTCATTGTTAAGCTAGCATACAGGAAGCGTAGCTAACAATGTGACTGGCGATTGCTGACGAAGCAATCTCGTCATTACGAAATCCTTATCTGGTAATTACAAGATTTATTTTCTCGTAATTATGAAATCAGGATTTTGTAATCACGAGATAAGGTGTCGATTATTTTTTTTTTTATGCAGTATGCATGTAATGCGCTTCCCTACTCACAGATATACTAAATGGAGAGGGTAAAGTGAAAATGCAACTGCAAAAAGGATTTCAAAATGGAAATGGAAATGAAAAAAGTAGTTATAATCAGATTCATGTATTGTGGTTTTTAAATCTCTGTGAAGAAATAGGATTTTAGAATACATTTTCAAATTACAGTATTTAACAGTGGATTAAAAAATACAGTTAGCAATTAATTTTTAATGAATTACTTTAAAAAGTGCAATTACAAATCACTTTTTAAATTGACTTTTTAATTTTATCATTAAAATTTTAAATGGTTGTATTTCTTTTTTAGTGAGTCTCTTGGTTCTCCATTTGCAGCAGGTTGGACAAGTATGGGTTTAAGGGTTCAAGGCCTGTAGAGACTGAAAAAAAACCGCAGAGGAACTTAAAATTAATCCTGAACTAAATGGGTAGCCAGCATAAAGAAGCTAACATCAGAGAGATTACCTCATGTTGTTTATACCTCTAAAATTCTTCCTGCTCCATTTTGGCGATTTGGAGACGTGAAAAGGTGTCCTGGCTAATTCCTGTTAAAGGAGAGTTGCATTATTCCAGCCAGGTATAAATGCATGGATTTTACCAATTTAAAGTTAAGCCTAGAAAATAAAAGGCTTACCTTTAGAGAGACAGCTAAGATCAAAGAATTTACCACTAGGTGAACATGGGTTCTGTTCCTAAGGACAACATCTTTTTAAACTATCAATGCTAAGAACCTGCTAAAAAACTGATTCACTGACTCAGTCCAGACTTCCACCAATCTAAACTGTCTTTCGTCTTGAAGCCTACAATTCATTTTCATTCATGACCACATTTAAAGAGTGAAAAGTAGCTATCATGCCATCTGCACCGGGAAAGAAAACCCAAAACTACATATGCTAAAAAGATAAAGTAAAAATAAGAAAACGGTCACCATGAAAACCAATACGTAAACATTAAATACACATATTGCACATTAGACCACATTAAGTAAAGAAGCAAAAACATGCTGCAAAATAAAAACATAAATTCCTCAAAGCAGCCTTTATGTGTATATTTCTGTTTTGTTCATTAATCTGATGGAGGTAGGATTGAATGAAAATGATATCTGTTAAGTTTGAAAATGGTTTGCCTAAAGGTAGTAATCCATATCGTGAACAGAGGATATCAGAGGGATCAGACATACTTTGTGTGAGTAAGTCCTAAATCTACTGCAGGGAGAAATAATTAGTCCTCCCAATGACAGTATTTCCTTTCTTCCAAATCGTACCATGTTGTAAAATGCATAGAACATAATTTTTCCCTCCACAACTATATGATACTTTATGTTTCTCTACTAAAATACTATCAAAAGACATGGATATTTGTGACCAAACACCAAAATGTTTGAGAGAGGAATGAGAGTGTTTAAATTCTTCTGCCAGACTCTGTTCTGTTAGGGTAGTCTGTGACGCAGATCTCACTGAATACTAATATCCATATACTGTAACCCACTTATGGATCGCAGACCAATTCATCACGCAGCGGAAATATTTCCTTTTTTGATGTGTGACAGTAAAAATGTCAGAGTGACGCAGAAGGAAAGGTATGCAGACCAAGCTCTCCATGGACATGAGGGCATCCCCAGTAATGTGGGGGTGGAGGGAAGCAACAACCATTTATACGCAGCAGAACCAATGGCAGCTCTCCAACAGCCCACTGAGGAGCACAAATAGTGAGTCATATACGACCGCACAAGTTGGATCCATCAAATACTTTATTTAAAGCCATTGGAAGTGGAGCCAGTATGCTAAAATAAAAAATGTGTTGATGTAGATTCTCTTTTTAGTCAAGCAGAAAGTTGCTAAGTATTTCATAATAACATTCCTCGTCTTTTAAAGACATTGAACATTTAGTTTGTGCGTAAATCTATTCTAATAATTGTTATTCTGATGTGGGTGTTAGTGTTTGAATGAACTGTGATGTAAGGACAGTAATTTTTATTTTCTTTAGTGTAATCCAGTTTGTTTAATGCAAATATTATGAACCAGTATTAAGTATTAATGAAAACTATAATCTTAGAAATGATGGTTCGGTTGTCAGATGCAGTTAGAGTGCTGACCACATTTATTAATAATTTCTGTAAAGATCGGTTTAAAATATACATCTGTAAGCATTTTGGAAAAAGCCCATCTTTAATTTAGCCCAATTATTTAAGAAAGGGAAAAAACTAATACCAAGAAATATTTTTTTTTTGTTTTTTTCCCCCAAATGATAAGTGAAACTATTACTGGTACCTCAGATATAAGCATTACTGAATCATTTTGTATTAATAGTTTCTTTTTTTCAGTTTAACCACAATCACACTTCTTTTTAACATTCAATACCTGCCTGGAGTATGGAGTTTGGTACTGAGGCTGAATCCTACTGCCCACTAGGTTGGACAACAACCTGTACTCATCTTGCCACCACACACAGTTAGTAGGATGGGAAAAAGATATAACCAAAGCACACTTGAAATTAAACTTTGGGATCTCCAAGGGTGTGTCTGAATGTCCCCCCCTTACCCCTGTATATGGCAATATACAGTATAGTGGGTACGCCATTGTAGATGGGTATTTAAATATCTAGTGGATGAAAAAGTTGGGGACTCAAAATTTCCCACATTGCACCTTAAAAAGTAGTGATCATCCATGGTTACTAGATGCATTGTGAGTGCTCTCCTCGCAAAGAATCATGGGATTTATTTGGGGGCAAGAAAGAACAAAGATGGCGCAGGTACCGTGTGGGGAGCCGGAGTTACATGATCAATTGGGAGCGAAAAATAGTAATAATCTGCCAAATGGTCAGTTAACTGAGTTCGCTATGAAGTCCACTATATAGTCTCCGCTATATATAGTGCTTTAGGGGTTAGAGTGGATGTTTGGATACAGCCCATCTACCATCATGTTTTCTAAACTGGTATGTTCACAACCAGTTCACAACCAGAGAATTCTTCCATGTCATTTGCAAGCTGTGGTTCACTTGACATTTCGCCAACAATTCATGTGGCCATTCGTTTTACTGTGTCAACATAACGACAATAGGAGGAGCTTCTATCTGCTTATCAGTTTCAACTTAACATGGTGGACCTGGATCTTATCGAGCGAGTCATTGTGCTGTATTTAAGGTAGAAGGCTTAACGTTAGCACCAGTCAGTCCCTGGATCCACATAATCCTCTAGAGATGCTCCCAGTTTATGGAGTCCAGGAGTTCTGGCTGGATCGTCACTTTCTGTGATACTTCCACCTGATCACGACCAAAACCTGTTGTCCCACTTTGGAGACGTATCACCCAGGCAAGGGATGTAAGTTTAGGAGGGGCTCTGGAGCTTAGACAAGAGCAGCAGGAGTGCACAGCAAAAGATTGGGCAGAGAGCACCAGAGCAGGTACAGGTTGCAGGCTGGGGCCCCGCTGTGGAGCCACCGGAGGAGAACAAATGATTAAATAGTCCTTCTTAGGGCTAAACAAAAAAAGCTTTTATAAAAGCCTCCCACAAACCTCCAAAGATCATTCCTTACTTCATCCAAAACATACAGCTTTCCAGAAATTTTCACCAGACTTAATATCAGTCATCTTTTGATGCCAAGACAGTTCACTGACTTAAACCCTATGAAAGAAAAAAACTGTTAGATAAGCTGAAGACAAGACAGATAACAGAACCAGGACTCTGTGTAAGTTTGAGCTGTTGTGCTCATTAGTTTTAGTTGGCCACAGAAACATTAAAAAACAAAAGTAATTTTCCTTTTTAACATTTTCTAACCATCTGGAACCATCTGTCTGAAAGCATGAACCTTGTAAAATGTTATAGAAGGCTTGTACTTATTGCTAGCTATTAATAACCTTCACAGAGAAACAGACTGTTTTCAGCTGCTGCTAATTTCCGCAATGAAAGGCAGACTATATGCATACTTTATTATTTGCATTTAAAGATGAAGAAAATGTTGTATTTAATTGGTTAGATAAACATTCCTCCAAAGCCACAAATGAAAGCCACCTCTGGGCTTAATTATCAGATTTTTCCATGCTTAAAAAGGGGTAAATCATTACTGAAAAGAACAATTGGTTTTATAGCTTTCATCTTTGATGCTAAATGTTTTTATTATCTTGTGACTTATAAAAATCACCACATTTAGATAAAAAAAACGTAGTATTAAAAACCCCTCTCCTTTGAGCTGTTTTAATTATTTAAGCACCTTTTTGCACAAAGCAACAAAAGTATGTAGTTACATTCACTTAACAATGCAGTATTATGTTGGACACTAGCTTTGTTGCTGTATATGTGTGAACAAGCCACAAATAAATCTCTGGAGTTGTGTGGGTAGAAGCAGAGCGAAGCTTAGTGCTCACTCCCACAGGATAAAACATCCTGCAGTCTTTGCCTCCCACCCTCAAATCAACTTGTGCTTTTTCCACAGTTTGAACGTCATCAGCACAGACTCCAGGGGTTAATAACTTCACATAATATCCCATTTGGGTAAATATATATGGGTTTTTTCTCTTTAAAACTGATCCCATTCCTGATCTTTGCTTAAAGCAAAAGACACATTGAAATTAATCTTTTAAAGATTGCAGCATGACCACTAAAATGATTATCTAGAAATCAATCCCTTGTAGACCAAGTAAAAAAAAAAATAGGTCATTTAAATCACATTTAAGATGCCACCAAAAGCACATTTAAATACCTGAAATACACTTCAAGGACAACCATTGCAGACACAAAGAAGACTGATCAAAAGAATAGTTCAATTTTAAACCTCCTGCATTAGCATTGGCTTCTATAGTCCACAGTGCTTGAGCTAAATGTGTAATAGTCCTTGTCGTGAAATATGTTTACTGTGAGCCAACAATCAATCATCAAGGCATCGTTTTGCAAAAATGGTCTTTAGTTGTGGTACAGCCTTAATGTCCATGAATGCCTTTAAATACAAACTTATAATAATTACTTTTTCTTTTAATTTTACTTGACTTCTTGTATCCTAGATATTTTACTACTAATTTTACACCATTTTAAATCAATCTGGATCTTTACTGCTCTTTCAGTTTGGCTCTATGTCGACTTCATAGTGTCGTGACTTTTGTACAAGTTCTTTAAACTCCAGATAGATCTGTGTTTTAAGAAAAAGATAAATATGTTACTTTTAAGATAAAAAAAAAAACATTTTTGATCAGTCAATATGCTCTATCTATCCAGAACATCTCAAAATTTATTTTCCCCTGGTTTGATTCTGTCAAAAATCTTCTTTAAGGAGACTTTTGCTGTCCGGTTATTATTCAATTATTCAAAAACAAACAATGGACAGATTAATCGATTAGAAAAAGCTGCAGCCCTAGTGTTGTCTACACTCATTTAATTTTAAAATATATTCTGCTTAGAATTATCTCTATTTGAAGCATTATGTCCTCATTATTAAAACAATTGTTTAATCTGTTCTTCAAATGAGCATAACTGCAGATTAATTAGCGTTATTCTTTACAGCATAGTTTCTATTGGTTTTATTTATATTGCCCTCTGTTTTTATTACATGTAAATCATTCTGTCATGTATTCATTATGAGTAAAATGTTTTGTTAATAAGCAGTGAATGGTGGATTTTAAGACTGCAATAAAATTATTCATTGTGGATGCAAGATTATATCCTTAGTGTTTATCAAAAAACAAAACAAAAAAATAGTACAAGTTCTTGCGTGAGTACGGATATGATCTCCCCTTACAGTGTAGTGTCTGCCTATGTCTGCTAACACTTTTTGCCCCAACATCCTTTTTTTCACAGAGATGGAGGCTGGTGAATATGCACGTAAACCAGAGATGTAGAAGTCAAGAGCATGCATGACGTAAGCTACAGATGGCTCCGTTGGTTGATCAGAGGATGCATTTAAGTTCTTGCCAAATCTATGTTCTAATAAGAAATATTGTTCATCTGTTAATTCAATCATTTTTAATACCTACTTGAATGTGTTTGGGGTCTCTGGAAACTTGTGTAAGCAGTGCACACCTTAGACAGGTTTATTACTGATGGATATTAAAGGTGAAAATATTGAAACTAATAATCTTTAATAGGTTGAGGGATGGCCCACATCTCCCATGCCTTGCATGTTACCCTGCACCAAACCTCCTTATATAAAACAGCCTGGTTATCCCTTCATTGTCACAAGGCCAATGACTCATTTCATCGAATTTAACAGGCAAAGAAATTTAGTTAATTTGTTGCTTTTAAATCAAATTGACCTCAGATATTTAAGAGACAATATGTTCAGCATTGCATCATTTACAAATATAACAATATAAGATGACCACATTCCTTCAATGTCTTGTTAGCTTTCTTCTAGTGATGCTTGTCATAGATCCAAAAACCCAAAGAGAAGAAAGAATCATGATCTATGTTTTAGGACGTGTGCTGGTATCAATCAGGACATTCCAATGTGCATCACATTTTTTGACATTTTGAAGGTTTTTGTAATGTGTCACATCTTTGTCATCAGAGCCCCTGGATTCTAATCTGTAATATACCTATTTCTCTTTCACCTGATTCTGTAACTAAAATCACATTTTAAAGTGTTTTAAGGTACTTTTTTTTCAAAATAAGTATGTTGAATAATTACATTTCCTGATTTCTTTGAACCAGGGGTTCCCAAACATCAGAATCAGAATCAAGTTTATTGCCAAGTAGGTTTTCAGACTTACAAGGAATTTGCCTTGGTGTTTAGTGCACA
>JAUZNJ010069729.1:0-25941 GCA_034780135.1 Jordanella pulchra
ATAAACTTGTTGAACTTTTTCCCTGTGTCCGAGTGGTGTTCTGCATGTGGGTTAGATCTCTGAAACCCACCATGACATAAACATTTCTATTTACCAGAGCCCTGGATGCACTGTAGCAAACCTTTTTAGTTTGAGCCAGATCCACGTTTGGTTTCTTATAGAACGATTCTTTATATTATCAATAGTAAAAGGAAGCCCAAAGATATACTAAGACAAAATAATTACACGACTGAATCAAAGGTACAACATGACATTAACACATACTCAGCAGTGAAGTGACTTTAAATTCATTTATTTCTCTAAAAGGGCTGAAATCTATGAAAGCCTAGAACTGACTTACCCAGCATGTAAACCAACACAATTTACCAAATACTTCAAAAAATGAGAAATCACTTTGTGTTCATTTCTCTACATTAAGGTTGGATAATTTTGCCAAAGGGCAGAATTGTGATTTGATTTTCCTTTGCAGAAACATGAGCCTCAAAGATTGCTCATCTATTCACTCGGAATAATAATTATAATTTTGTGTGTAAACGTGCTGACTAATAGCTCCCATCTGTGGATCTGTGTGCAAACGACTCCTCTCATCTGTGAGGCAGTAAAAAGATGCATTGAATTTGCTTTACCATATTTTTTACTGACCTTCAGTTTTGTCTCTATTTATTTCCAACTTTATATATACAAGCTGCTTTGCATTGATTTATTTTCATTTCTGTCAGTCTCAATCCTTCAGACACTCTTCTATATTAATTGGTTTTGCCCCATTTAGGAGAATTAAAATTAAGTGTCATATAGTTAATACTAATAATTTTATGTCAATTCGAAATAACCTTCCATTAAAAACACTTTGGCCACAGAATCATATTATATTTTCTCCTAGTAATCAGAAGACCCCGATGAAAAAAGAAAAAAACTACATAGGTGAATATTAATAACAATTCATAATGTCTGACTTTGCCCACTGACCAGTCTAAACTCGCTCCAAGGTGTTCACATGTTCATCCTTGTAAAAGCTGGATTTTTTCACGCAGGAAGTAAAAGCTATAAAATAAATCGGATCATTTATTACATGAGAAAAATGTTCAGATGACGTTTCGCATCGTCCTGATTTATTTTCCGTTTACAGCTCTGCTTTTTTTATTTCCCCAACACCTTATAGAACATAAACACTTTTAAAGTCCAAATTCATAAGAAATCAGTACATAAAACTGTCAAAGATCAGAGGGATTATGGTGTTAATGTATTTTATAGCTTCAACAGCTGATAGACTGAAACCTTTAGAGCAATGATTCCCTAAGTTGGGGTCATGACCCCACTTGGGGTTGTTGATTGATCAGTTGGGGTCATGAGATCCACAACAGAAATTAAACTGAAAGATAAATATTTATGTTTAAGTGCTTAAATAATTAAAAGCTTCACTTAGAAATGGACTAAAGCATCTCCTTCGGTTGTTGATGCTGTTTGTGACCTGGGGGGAATTAAATTTGTAGAAATGTTTGTATACTCAACCAACAGTTAAGGTGAGGAGTCGAAGCTGAACAACCTCTGCTCACAAGGGGAAAAAGCTTTAAAACTAACTGGTTGGCTTGATCCCACAGAATAGATGCAGTTTGCAAAGTCAGAGCGTTAAAACACAATTAGAAAAAGGTTGTTGACATGCTGCAAATGTTTGACCTGTCCCAAGTCAAGGGCATCACAACAAAAACCCTGGAGTAATAAAAACATGCTTCACAGTCCTCTGGTTGCCTTCAGACATAGCAGGCTAATCTTTTAAGTGGAATTTTACCACCAACTTTACTTGACAGTCAAGATTTAGGGAAGGGTCTGTCTTCACTCCAAAGTCTGGGATTAGAGTTTTACCATGTGAGGCCAGAGATCAATTTAGGGGTCCTGCTGGTCAAATTAGGACATCGATTTATTTTCCCCTCATTAAAAATTTGATTTAGAAATAAAAAAAGAATATATTGAAGCTTAAAAGCTCCAGTAGCATTTACCTACAAATATACTCAATGAGGCAGTCATGGAGGAGCTGCTCAGGGCACTGACCAATGCGCTAAAATGCAAAAATCAACCTTATATGCATTAGTATTGCACAAATAAAGGGAAAATGAGACCAACTGGGAGCCGACATAATGGAAAAGGAGAGGCCCAACAATAGAGCCTTGAGGGACACCCCCAGAAAGATCAGTAGAGCAATAAAAGGCGTAAAAAATGCTGCATTCTGTAAATTCCTTTTGTAAAGAAAAAAACCCACGTAATGTCCGGTACTTTGCATCAGACCCTCCTTTTAGTGCAAAGTGAGGTTTTTACACACAGACCAGAATGCTAACGTAGCTAAACAGCAGCAGGCTTTAAGCTAACTGATTTATGTGCAGAAACATTTGATGTGTGTTTGATTTCAGACTGTGAGTGATGCCAAAGGTCAGACGTTGCCCAGAGGCTGTAAAATGCTCAAATCCATCCAGTCTCAGTTTGCATCATATCTCTGGAACAACTGAGAAGAAGTTTGGTCATTTTTACAAGCAGCTATAAACTACAATTAAATTAGTAAAATGCATTAATACTTATTTTGACAGAAAATATTTCACGTGTGAAAGTGTCCCTAACAGGCTGGACTGCTGTAATCGCAGCCCTTTTCTAAATAAAATGTAACTGATGAATATTGTTTTATTACCAAGGAAAAAGTTTAAGTGTTTATTTATAAAAAATATCTGAAAGTTGCATCTTGATCCCAAACAAACACGTGAAAATAATCAAATTTGGCAAATGTTTTGGGTCAGATTTCAAATCTGATAAAGTTGATTAATTAACTATGACACTGAGATTTGATATGATTTACTGCACCTGTAACCCAGAATATATTATTTGATCAGTGTCATTTGTTTAGACCACTACATTTTTCTTTTGCCAACATACAGAATCCCAACTTGATCAAAATCAGTTTTTCACACGTTTTTGAACAAGATTTCATAAACATGTTGAAAACATTGGAATTAGTTTAGTTCGTTTGTCTGGCAGATCGTCTTCCTTCAGATGAAGAAATCAAAGAGCCACTGCAGAAGAAGAGCAGTAAAATCCTTCAATATATTTCCAGCCAAACCTTGAGCAGCCGAAGAAATACAACCGTGTTCCTCTCAAACCAGCTGCAGACCAAAGTCCTACATCCGGTTCTGAGCAATTCAGGCTTTTTGAGTAAAAACTGTAAAAATTGTGTCAGTGTTGAGGTTTACAAGCCTGCATGAAGTAAGGAGAATCCTGGTTGTCCACCGTAAACCTCATTTAGGCACCGATACACAGAGGTTAGCCTCCCATACAGTTTGTTATCATGTCCGTCATTGAAGCTAAAGTTTTCACACCATGCAGACCACCCATGCAAACCCTGAAGAAAAAGCTGATTGAGTAAAACATCCATGATGCTGTGAATTGTTTTTGTTTTGCAGCATCTTTAAAATATCCTGCTGTTTCCCAAAAATGTACCTAAAACCAGATGCAGAGGTTTCAAAACAGACATTTTTGAACTCCAGGCGGTAAACTGAACACACGCATTCTCTCCCAGCTTGAAAATCCGCCCCACAATCCTTACATATTATCGACATGTTTCAGAAGGTTTCCTGCTGTCAGCAGATTGTGCTCAGATGGAGATGGGGCTCAAGCAAGAGGAAAAAAATGAGGCACGTGTCTCTTACCCAAAAGCCCCCCCAGGAAGCAGAGTGACGGTTGCAGCATGCTGGTTGGCTTTCCACGGGGCTCTAAACGCAGCACAGCGTGTTCACACAGACACACAACACCGGCGTCTGCAGCTCTCGGGTGTGCAGATGAGCACGCATGGGCCGCCCGGGCTCAGGTCTTCATGGCAACCTGTGAGCCTCTCTCAGACAGGCTGAGGCAGCTCACGACTCCAAACTCTGCAGCCAACAGTCTGAAAGACAACAGAGAAAAGAGTTGAGAAAAGCTCTGCAGCACCGTCTCCTTCCCCTGTTCTACCACACCACAGACGCTTAGAGTCATCCCTAAGAGTTTCCTGGTAAACTCCATATAATGTTCATAACTCTTAAATCTGCTTAGGAATGTCCCCAGCTTGGGATTATCAAGGTTTCTCTGTCCTGTTCACCTGTTCTCTGCTTCACGCTCCGTACGCTCAGCTGACCTGATGCGGCCGCTCTTTCTGAGCCTCGGAGGTCTGAGCGGGTTTGTTCTCCATGTTAGTCAGGCTTCTTCACCGTTTTCATTCAAATCGTTTTTAAAAGCTCATCTTATGCTGTTTGCATTGGTTGTTTCATTGTCTTTCTTGCTTTATATCTTAGGAGTATAAAGCATCAGTATCAGTGCTGAGTCTTCATTCATTCTCTGTGTGGCCATCAGCCATGTTGGAGCAGCAGCTTATCTACTGCTGGCTGGGAGGAAGCGTCAGATAAGCTCATCATGATTCCAGCTCTGTCCAACCACCGGCCCTGGACGCGGTGCAGGTGGTGAGAGACAGATGAACCCTGACATAAACATGTCCCAGTCCATGCATGAGGCTACTGTTTCACTCACAGACATCATAAAAGCACAAATGAGCGTTTTCACAGATCCTTCCTCCCAGCAGCTGTTAGACTTTAAAACCATCATTGTTGGTGTTTAAATCCCTGCTGCTTTGCAGTCTTTAACTTTCTTATAAATAGTCGGTTGGAGTCAGTTTTATATGCATAAACATGCATACATCTTTTGTACTGTTGTTAATTTTACTCTTTTTTTTGTGCACCCCTCTAGATTTTTTTATTTAGCTGTTTTTAACAACTTTTACTGTATTTTTATTTGTGCTGTGGGTTTGCCCTCACTATACAGTCCAATTATTTTTGGCTTATTGCCTTCAAGCTTTCATCTGTGACACAACAGTTTCCACATTAAGAGACAAAACCTTATTTCTGTTCTATTCAGTTTACATCAATGTAGTTCTTTACAGCGGTCGTTCTCAGCCTTACCACCCTCGTCAAAGGAGATGAAGGCTACTTCTTGCCCTTTATATTCATTTATTTATAATTTCTCTCATTGATATCAATCTTACTGTTGGTACTTTTTAAACTTTTGAGTGTGAATTATTATTAAAAAACAATCACTTTTCTGTCTGAAATATTCAAAAATATATTTGAGTCTTGAAGTCAAGCCCAGCCCAGAATTTAACAGAAGCCGGATGGTGGATGAATTCAGGACGCTAGAGCGATAAAAGATACTCTCAGATACACAAAAACCCAAGAGATGATTGGATCGGACGGAGCCTTACGTCAAGGAGGACAGCAACTCAAAACATTTAGGCAAACCGATCCAGGAGCTTCCAAAAGTCCATCGTATTTGAACAGATTTTACTTCTTGAAGACAAAAGAGACCAATCTATGAAGAACGTAGCTGTTGGAGAAGGACTGGAGAAAATACACATGTTAACTGTAAAACATGTCCACAGATTCCTCTCTTATCCCCATCGATTCAAAGCCCAAACAAGCTCCAGCACTCCGCTGAAATTCGATCATGTTTTGGTAGGAAGCTAAAATAACCATAACCGTGTGTGACTCCGAAACTCGCCTTTCCTTTACACTTTATGAGTCCAACCAAGACTGTTTTGACAGAGAGACTTGGAAACAGATTTCCAGCAGCGTGAATGGCTGAATATTCTGGCAGGCGGCAGGAAGCAAACCAAGAGGAGAGTTTGCACAGCTACGGTTTATCCAAAAGTCTAAAAACACTCCTGGAGCTGTAAAACTACGCTGGGAACTCTTCAGATTTTCATACAAAGTTATGCAACAGCCAAAGCATCCTCTATCCTACAACTAACCGAACATTTTCTGCTCACAGGGCCCAACAAATAGCAGCTGCTAAAGTTGGAGACATTAGCTTAGATGTTTTAGCCAGAGACGTAACAGATGCGGAGGCTCATTGAGGGGTTGGTTTTTTTTTGTTTTTAAACATCCTTGTTTCCAGGAATGAAACTCACCTACAGCCTACCTGGCTGCTGTTCTTCCAGCTCACTTCTGCTTCTTCAACCAATGACAACAAAAAGCACTCGTAAAAGATTATTTTTATAGTTCCAGGAAGTGCTTCAACTTTCATCTTAAATCAAAGGAATCAGAGCAGCCGTCTAAGGTCTGTTTCACTGTACGGCTCACAGACTTCCTGGGAAAAGAGTTTCACAGGATGGTAACAAATGAGACTTTTTAATGATTTCAAACTCTCCAAAATCAGTGTGTGTTTGCAGGATGAGCAGATGCTAAAGCATCATTTAAGCTCTTCCAAAACAACCTTATTAGTTAAAGCTATTTATCATCACCCCATTGCTAAAACAGTGAGAACCAATCTTTGACTCACAGATCTCCTTGAGGTGGATTTTGATGGACGTTTGGGGATCTGGGGTCAAGCCCTGCTTTGTTTAACAGTGTGACTAATCAGCGAACGGTTCAGCTGGCTTAAAGCAGGCGGGCAGTGAGGGAACAGCGAGAGCTGGAAGGCAGCACCTCTGAAGAAATGCTGCATGAAGAAAGAACATGAATGTACATTTTCTTAATGAAGACAGACGTTTAGCTGCCGATTCTTCATCGGGTGAATCAGGAAAGAAAGCTCCTATAAACAGCTTGTCATTCAATTTCCCTCCAAGCATTGAGCCAAATACACTAGATGAGGTTTCATCAAAATCTCAACTTTCTAAAAGCCAGAAAACTACTTCTCCAAATGAACCACATCTGCCATAATGCCTCACATTTATGATCATGTACAGCAGTTGGAGAACTAAAATGGTTCATATGGCTTTAAGAAATAAAAAAAGATTTCCTCTCGTTTTCCTGATTTATTCATGTTGTTATATAAAAAACCTCTGATATCTTTCAGATTTGAAAAGGTTTGTGAATGACTCCATCAATCATTGAATATTTAGCATAGAAATGCTTGGGTTCACTCCCAGCTCTGTCTGCGCTTGAATGGACACTTTAAGCTATAAAGAAACAGGCACAGATCTGTTTTCCATTAAGAAACGACCTTCCAGGATTATCCGGTCCACAAAGGCTTTCAGTTCTAATACTCTTCAGTAAATGAAGATTTGACTTTTTGTTTGCTTTTACAAATCCGACTTATTATGGAGCCATCAGTTTTCCACACTTGTAGGCAACATCAAAAATGGACAAGAAGGCCATAAATAGTGTTTTAGTCAAAACCACACCAACCAAGACCAAGGAGTACCGGGACCTAGAAAAGGCAAAGATCTTATACGGTCTTGGTCTCGGCCTCTAAAGGTCTTGTCTCTGTACTACTTGGTCTCGGTTGGTGTGGTCTTGACATCAGCACTAGCCATAAATACCTCTGTACTCCACAAAAGCAGAAAATGAGGACAAAGTCGACCAAAGCTTGGTGGCTGTAATGAGGTCAAACTGTAGCCGGGCTGTAAGGTTTCTGAGGGAGGCCTGGGCAATCACTATCCAGAACAAAAACATCCAAATTTGAGTTACCAAGTTGAGAAGAATAAAGACAGCAGACTGTCAGACTGACCAGAAGGGTCCCTCCAAAAATAAAATGCATGGAAGGCTTTATCCAACATCTGTAACGGCATAGAGAAACATCTGTGGAGGCCATGGGAGACACAACACTACTAAGGTTACTGAAACTGATAAAAGCCTGACGGACATGTTGCCTAATCAACCTGGCATGATGGTGGAGGACGAGGCAGACAAATGGGTCGAGCAACGGCAACATCTGGAAAAGGCTTGAGAAATACCAAAGAGTAGGAAGAGAAACTAGAAAGGGTATGGAGAAAGGAGATCTGTGTAACGACTTTTGCCATCAGAGCACTCATAGAAAACCTGTGATATCTCTGGCCAAAGCGAACAGCACTCAGATCTAACGCAGAAAGTCATGGCCTCTGGTGGCTTTACTCATCCCAACCAATCAGGCTTTTTCTCTTAAAGCCTGGTTGGACGAGACGACCAAAGCCAGTGTTTATAACAGATACAAAAAAATCCCCTTGGAGGTGGGATTTTGGCAACAAAAAGAAGGGAAACCGGTTTGAACTGGTTTAAATGTTTTCCAAAAGTTTGTCCAAAGCCAGTGGCTGTTTTTCTAAGGTTCTCTTTGGTATGTATGTGTATGTTTGTTTTGTCCTGCCCTAGGAAGGACCGATGACCTGGTCAAGATGTCCGGCGGCCTCGGGCCCAGAGGCTGGATAAGCAGCTATAGACGATGGATGGATGTTACACTGCTGCCAGCTGCCTAAACTGTTAATCCAAGGATCCTCTGCTTCGAGTGTTTTTCTCTAAGATTATTACAGCTGAGATATTGTGGCTCATTGATCAGATGGGTTAGGGTTTAGGGTTTGTCTGAGGGCAGGTGAACCCTGCAGCCTCGGTTTCAGCACCGCCCTGCCGTCTTCTGCATCTGTGCCTCGTTTTACATCCAGAGATGAGATTCTGCTCATTTGTGACCAAATAACTTTCATTTTTTCCTGTTGCCTTCCTTTGATGTCCAACCACTCTGGGATTTTCCAGTTGACCTCTACAACCAACCAGGGACTAACCGTCACCCAGCGGGGATTTCTGTCTTTTTCTAGACCGCTCTCTAAACCAGAGAGATGGTTGTGAATAAAAGTCCTGAAAAATCAGCATTTTTGAAACAATCCCAAGCCTTTCTCGTTCCATCCACCTTTTCAGTCACTTAACTCCAATTTCTTTGTCATTCTAATACTAAATTTTAAACTTTGGCAGTTTGGTAGAAGCATCCTGGTGTTTATGTCACTGAGCAATTGAGCAGATGTACCCAATGAAGTAGCCGAGGAGTTTACACCTCCATCTTCTGAGGACGTGAACCTTTTTCTCCTCCTTTTATGCTCCTGCTTCGGATGAGCAGATATAAGATGAATTGATTAGAAAAAATAGAGAGACTATGAGGGTCTTAATTTCCTTCTGATCTTTAAAGGACTGCATTCATCTCCTGTTGGCCCGTTTACAAGCAGTGGATTAATAAAACATTTAACTGTTGATACTAAGACATCTTCATCTCCAAGTCTGATCATCATCATCAATTGTTTGCAAAAGCCAGAAATAGTGGGATTCTGTGAAATGTCTTTCTGCTGTAAAACAGACAACAAATGCTGTCCTGTCATAGATAATAATCGGCTTCTCCTTGTTTTATAGACCAGAATTTAAAGTAAAACCACAAGAAAAAACACAACAGCAAACATAAAAGAATTGGTTCACAAATGTAATCCAGTGGCTGTTGAACATCGTTCCTGAGACCAGCCTCTGCTTTACCTCGTTATCCATCCTATTTCTATGAAAACACCTCAAATTTCCTATCCAGCCCTGTTGGACAGACTATTAGAAAAACCACACGGGAAATAGCAGCGTTGTCTTAGATTTAAAGACTTTTATGGCAGAAACCGCGCCGCTCGTTCTCTGGATCACGTCGGGAAGACGTCTGATCACGCCGCCCAGGAAAGCCTCTGATGTTCTGTTGAAAATCACGCAGGTCTCTGACATCCAGTCTGCTATAAGTGTCATAAATTCAACAAACCATGTCACTTGGGACTAATCAGCCAATAAAACCAGTTTCTTCCAAGGATTTCTGCCCAAACATGAACTGTTTTAAATATGGATTCCCTATATCTCACTGCTCCGTCATCATCTCCTAAAACCTCTCAGGCTGTTCTTTGTCTTATTCTGTTGCTCATTGCACCTGAATGAGCAGCCACTAAACTGTAACTCGGAGTTCCCTGCAGGGTGAAGGCGCTGTCTCAGTGGCAGGGGGCCAAAACGCTGCTCTGATCAGTGAGCAAACGCAACACAAACGTTGGTGTCTGAGAATAAACAGATCTGTTAGCGGGTTAAAGCATGTTGCTCACACTTCCAAACTGTTTGGGTGCAAACAAATGTAAGCTTAAGAGCCAGAAATGCTTCCCTAAACCAGGAAAACACTTTGGGGGCGTCAGTGGGAAGTTTTCATCCCTTATTTATCAGCATCCGTCTCTTAATTTCAGAGATTGAAGGAATTTATGTGAACTTTTTCTGGGTTAAATAGATTTACAAAAAAAACTGCAATAACATTTCTAAATGCTGTCCATGAGGGCTGCAGTGATTTTGTCGTGCACGGGTCCATCCCTTTTCCATTACAACGATGCCTCTAATCTATGTCCAACCCGGCTGGTCGGAATATTAGAAACACCACAAGGAAAACTAGCATTGTCTTTTTATTCTGGATCACGTCAACAAACTGTTCCATCTCAGTGAATCTCCCACAATGCCGAGGAATGCCTCTGAAGTTGTGGTTGGAATTAGGCAGGTCTCTAACACCCAATCAGCAACAAGTGTCATAAATGATTTTTCTTTGCAGCTGCACACGGCACCTGACTGAACATCCAGCAGAATATAACTCAGAGAGTTCCCTGCAGGGTGAGCGCGCTGTCATGGTGGCACGAGGCCAACATGCTGCTGTGAAGATCAGCAAGCAAACTCAACACAAATGTTGTTTCTGAGAACAAACAGATCCGTTCATGGATCATAATTAGAACGTGTTGTCCACATTGTGATGTAAACAAATTAAAAACAGTCAAAATCATTTCTCTAAACGGTTAAACCACATTCTGAGCTGTGGGTGCAGGTTTTCTTTCACTGTTTGCTCTGTAACTCACTAAAAGCTAAATCTGACCACGAAGGCTAGAAAATAAACATTTGCTTGCAATAATATTTATATAAATAAACCAGAGGGGTTCCTGGGATGGAACAGCATAAAGGCGTTGGTAATATTAGCAGGTTTTCCTGTTAGACCATTTAGCTGAGCAGATAGAAGCATCTAAACAGAAAAGTCATCACAGTATCCATGTCGGCAATATTACCTTTGCAAAGGACAGCTTGGCTTTAGTCTTTGTACTCTGCTTAGGGCTGCCAACCATCCCACAAAATACAGAATCATCTGTTAAATACAGGAAGCTGTTTGCTTTCAGGAATGTTCAACGCTCACGTCTGTCACACTCGCAGCACTACAGCTAACAGTAATTACCATGATAAGACACAGGAAGTACTACGTCCAGTGAAACAAGCAGGACCTCCTCAGTGCCACGCTGTTCTCTGTCCAGCCGCTTTACACCCCACACCCCCCACATCCTCAGAAGGAGTTTGCAGATATAAAGACTTGAGGTGGAGGAAGCAAAACATTGTCTCCTCCGTCTGGAGGAGCACCATGAAGGTTATAAAACACGCCAGACTGTCGCAACACGTCCCTTATTTATCAGTTATGACAGTAGGCAGCCCCTAACCTTGCTTCCCAGCTGAGTTCACAAACACCGCAGCATCCATCTAGTCCGGCTTCCACTGCATCCGTTTGAGACCAAACCAAGAGCAACAGCTTAAAGGAGTCGGTTGTTGTGATTTCTCATTGTGTCTGCTGCTGTTTCATTTCATAACAACATTGGATAAAACAGGACTTTGGTCGGTGGGAACTAGATGCTGCTCCGAAGGTTCATCTGAATGTCCCTCTACTCCGTGAATTGATTCAGATGATAATGTGTCAAACATATCCTGTAGATAATACGGCATAGGTTAGGTTACCCTAGCCTACGCAGCAGGGTAATAAACACGGACATAACAGCCTGGGTACGGCTTTGCTAATGAATAAAATTAGCGGCTGCACAGACAGAAGGGGGGGGGGGGGCTAGCACAGTGTCTCCATCAATGAGGGGCAGAAAAGGATGAAGACCCCTGGTGTCTATTACCACTATAGCAAACTAGAATTAGGCAGCATTAGCTCTATGGGAAATAGCCTGTACTGGTGTAGTGCTGGTCTAAGACCTGAGAACTGCTTGTGCTCCATTCATTCATCCACACGCTGGCGGTGGTGAGATAATTCGTAGCTACACCTGCCTTGGGGCAGGCTGGGAGAAATCAGTTGTAAAATCTTTCCACTTTGTAAAAACCACTCAGATAAATTTACAAATCCCAGAAACAAATCTGACTTTTAACCCATAAAGAGCAGAACATGAAATTCTAAACTGCTTTTAATAAACATCAGTTCTGATTTCATTTAGATGAGAATGAAGCAACAAACGCTGCTACGGCTTATGAGGAAAAATTCAATGTGGAAAATGATCAACATAAGTTTATTTTAACAAAGAATGTGAAGCATGTTGTGCAGCTTTACCCTTCAAACTAATAAACTTCTTGTAGGTCAAACTTAAATAATTTATCTTCATGAGTTGTAACATTTATACACGAACAAGCAGAACAACCTTCTTCTTATATGATAAAGTCATTTGTTATTTTAAATCTGTTCTTGGGTCTCTTTACATTTTTTCTTGTTAAAAAGAGTTTTGCGTTCATTTTTAATAGTTATCATGAAACATCTTTTAGCAAATTAAACATTTGTGTTTTCAGAAAGCGAAGGGAACTGGAAGCTGGATAATTGGGAGAGCAGAAGGTTTTAAATCTACTATGATTTGATAAAGAGCAGCGCCACCTACAGCTGCTTTATTGGAATCTATTTTTAGTTTCTGAGTCTTTAGCCCAAACAAGCAGCCAACAGCGTGTTCATTTACAAGGTAACTGTAACATATTCAGCCTTTACAGAAAGATTAAATTCATAATCTGATTGATAAACATGCCGACATTAAAAGCATTTCCTTTATTTGGTGAAATCAGGAGTTAAAGAAGAGATCCAGCTCCTGCAGCAGAATGAAGCCACCGAGATCCAAGCAAACAGGCTGCAGGAGCTCCTGCTGAGAGCCGCCAACCTTTGCCTGCAAACCCGCTGTGAGGTTAACTAACATGCAAGTTTAGGTGTGTGATCTCAGCTCCTGGGGCTGATTGAACACAAAACTCGACAACAGTCAGAGGAAAAACACATTTAAGTGTTTAAACTGTAGATGAAACTGTGATGTGATGTTAAAACGGTCATTTTAACCATCATGGTGTAAAAACTGCATCAGAGTATTACTCAGATAATCAGCCCAACTTCCTGTGAGGCGTTTAAACTCTGAATGCTGGTTCTGCTGGAAAGCAAAGCAGAACTTGGTTTTCTTCTTTTGACTAAATCATTTTACTGTCTCTGCAAACTGCATTGTTACCATAAATGACTTTAATATATTTTTATCTATCAGATCTGAAAAAGCGAAGCAGCACCGACTCCTAGAAAAGCTGCCGCTGACTGAACAGTGAACTAAAGCGGCCGAGACCAAAAATGAAACCACATTCACAGACAGGACAGGTTGAATCTTACTGGTCCCTGCAGCCAAGTCAGCCAGACGTTTACGATGCATCACACCCCAGTCACACGGACCGCAGGACGCCCACCAGGCCTAATTCTAAAACCAGTGATGGCGTGAGAGTGGCGCTAAATGTTAACATGCACACATATAAAAGGCCCAACCTCAGACTGGTCCTCATTGAAACACAGCGAGAGAGGAGGCCGTGCACACAGTCAGGCCTGACTCACCGCAGCCGAATCTCTGGGCCTCCGTTTCATGTTTGCACGTTTTGGCCCAGAATGCTATAATTACCATCACTGAAGAACGCAGCAGTAAAAAGGCCTGATGGGCTACAGGAAGAAAAAAAAACGTGAATCAGCTGGGAGATGAATGAGCTCCATGCTGCTGAGAGCTGAAGGAAATGTCCAAAGAGCCAAATGCATCATCAGATATTTGCTTCAACATAAAGAACATAAAGTTTTCTCAGAGACTAAATAACAGGAGAAAATTGGAACAAACTAGATAAAATGTTGAATGTTTTATAGAAATGACAAACAGGCCCAACAGGAGGAAGTTTCTGAAACATCAAGTAGAAACTGTTCGTTTTTATTTGCAGAAACTTCCATGTTGTCTTTAAATAAGGAGAACAACCTCTGCTGAGCAGCTGATAGGCATCTGGAGACCAGAGGAGATCTGAGAGATTCATCCTCCACCTCATCGCTCTACGAAATGATTGGACAGAAAATATAATCCATACACATCATTCAAAAATCACATCTGCATATTGAGCATCAAATAACCCAGATTATGACGGTTAATCCGTCCTTTCTGTTACCATTTAACAGAAAGAAGAACGGTGCAATGGTTGAAATTTGTTTTCATTTCTTACATCCATATAAAGCATGATCATTATGTTTCCATATTTCTCTGAACTTTGGACACTGTTTGGATTTAGATTATCTTAATTCTGCAGCTTGTTGCTTCATCAGTGTAAATAACTGCAGAGGAAACGTCTTTGTCACAGAAGATTTGATCCTGAACTGTTGCCTTTTAACACGGAGAAGCTTTTAAGGTTATGACGTTAGAAACGTATCTGGAAATATTTTACCTCATTTCTCTCTGTGTTTTAACATTTGAATTCCTCAGTAACATCTGAGTAAATTTACTCAAACAAGCTGAGTTCAAGCTGATGCCTTCGCTCTTTCTCCACAGTCCAGCTCTGTCACATTCACTGCATTAAAGCTCCACTTTCTGTCAGCCAGGAGATTTTCCACAGATTCTGCTGCAGAGTCTCTCTGGTTTTCTACTAGATCTCCACTAATCAATCATTACAGGTTCTGTGATAATTATTCACTTTGTTTTATTCAATCTGCTTGGAAACAAGACGAATAAATCAAATCTGACTAAAGAAGCTGCAGTGAACTAAATCTCAAAGATAAAAGCCCACTCAGCGGGTAAAGGGCTCGGGTGGAAATCCTCTCCCCTGGTTGGACGTGATGTTTTCCATATTCATCTGATCTCCTGCGGTCTCTCCCTGTTATCTCTGAGGGGCCCTTCTTCCATCTGTCCTGGAGCAGAGCCGTGAGGCCCCCGCTGTGAAACCTGAAGCCCCCACTCTCCTCTAACTGCCACCCTTTGTCCCCAAACCGACCGAGCTAATAACAAACCTGCGCTTTCACTCTGACGCAATGCGCGAGCAATGCGCGTCCTGCGCACCTGGCGAAAGTGAAAGTGTTGCCCCCCCACCCCCCAACCACCTGACTGCGCACTTTCAGGACCGTGGAGGTAGAAAACTGCTCCTCGGTCTGTCTGAGGCTGGAAGCCTGGAACCTGTTTAAGCTGAACTTAAACTGAGTTCAAGCTTCAACTTCATGTGTGTGTGTGTGTGTGTGTGGGGGGGGGGGGGGGGGGTCGCAGCAGGTCTTACCTTTTAAAAACCGCCTCAGAAACACGGAGAAGGACACGGAGAAGGTAAACACGTAAGAGGACGCAGCAGCTCCAAGGATGCGTAAAGTCCGCGCGCTCAGACGCAGAGACCTGATTATTAAACTCCTGTCATTGGAGCGGATCGATCACAATCCATCCACAGACCTGCGAGTTAATATCAGCGTGGGTAGGCGCTTCTGTGGGTCAGTCCACGCAAGAAGACACCGCGCTTGACTGTACGTTCCGCCAAGTGCGCAACAGGGAGCCTGCAGCTTCTTCCAATCACTTCACACCTAAATATAGGCTGGATTTCAAAATAAAAGCCTGTCGGCACGCACCTCCACCCCCAGGAAGCACAGCCCACTTCCTCCCCCCACCCACCACCCCACGATGTTTAAGCCCAGAGTCTCCGTTCAGTAATAATGTGATAAATAGGAACCAGTCAGTATTAATTTATTACTTCAGCTCAGGGTGAAATTGTTTCAGGCAGAATTTTAATCTAATTTCTGATTATTTAAAATACTAAAGGTAATCAAAAAATAATTTAAAAAGTTTATTTAATTGACACAATAGAAAGAAAAGTAATTATTTATAACCCTTCTCAATAACTTATTGGTTGATATGAATTAGTAAAATGATGACTAAATGACTTTGGCTGAAGTTCAAGCATCAATATCTTCTACATTGTAACGAATTTCTGTAAATTTAAAACAGCATCTTACTGTTTTTTATAATAATTGTAAAATACTGTTAGATATTCATCCTCACACTGTAAATTAACATTTTTTGATGAAGAAATGCATTTAAACATGTAAGTAAACAGTTAAAGCTAACAAACTGTAATTTAACAGGGTGATACAGTATTTTCTGTCATGCGGTGCAAATTTGCACCATATTCAGTCTTGGTCTATCCAGCAGCATCTTATTGATAATTTTAGACTGAGGCTTCGTTTTTTATTACAAAACATCTTTATTAATCAGACCTTTAACATTATTCAAGCCATTTTTGAGTGCTGAGATGTGACAGGATATTCCTGGACCTGACTTTGGTCATCGCAGCTTCTTCATTCAGAGCACTCCATGTGGACTTTATCCAAAGAGGTAAAGTTGTTTTTACCCCAGAAAACTGTCATTGTGAAGTATTTCTTTTGTCTGCATGATTAGTAAACATTATAAATAATAGCCTATTCCAGTAGATCTGTTTCACCAGATCACGCTGCTGAAATTGTTTGAACTTAGTTAGCCAACATCTAATCTTTGTAAGGCGTGTTTCAATTTATCACCCACTCATTTAATTTAATGCTTCTTTCAAATATAGTCCAACCTATTATAAATACATTAGATTTTCAGTCTTTCATTAGATATTTGTGTAGAAATATTGGGTGGCATTAGGATGTCCTTAGACTCAGTTGTAGCCAGTTATAAAAACAAGCAGTAAAGACAACGATCTTGAAGATCTGCATTTCATTTTCTGTGGTGGCACCAGTGGTGATAAACAGTAACTTTGGATCACACTCGACTGGCATTCAAACACCAACGTTAACACAGAGCAGGTACTCAGGGATGCATGCGATGACACAAAGAAAAGAAGATATTGAGGAGGAAAAGTCTTTAGGATTAATTCTCTGTCAGGAATGTTAAGAAATATTCAAATATTTCAAAGCTCTACGTTTTCTAGTGGATGCAGGCTCACACCAAGCAATGCTCGACTCGATTCCTGCTGTTCTGTCTCTCTTCTTCACTTTAGCCATTTTCTTTCTCCTCTTACTTAAGTTTCTTTCCCTCCCTCCAAGAGTCGGTTTCACATTTTTATATTCATCCAGTCACGTCGTGTTGCTAAACTTTGTTTTATTTACAGGCCCTAGTCCTCAGTGATACCAGCCAAATACTCCAGTCCAGCACTGCTGTCGTATTTTATTCTCTTGTTCCACTTTCACTGTAGTTGTTCACATCCACATATATTGTTTAAAAGCTAGACTGTTCTTTTAAGCTGCTCTTTATATTTTCATGTAGTGTATTGTACTATTTTAATTCAACGTTACACTGTTGTTGATGCTATGTTAATGCAGCGTCTGATATCATCCATATTAGTAAAATATGTCATGAAGGATTTTATTATGAACAGTGTTTTCCAAATAAGTAATGTGTGAGCACTCTGTACTTAGTTCTTGATTCTTGAAAACAGCATCAGAGTGAGTGGTCGTTGCATTGTTCCCTCTGTGCTATTCTCCTCAGTCTCTTAGCCTGCTCCTGTTCTTCAGTTGGCACAGACAGGGGAATAGTGGTGGATGCGTGTTGCTGGACGTATTTGTAACGAGGCAGAAGCACAAGCACAAAAGGTACACAACTTAATGTAAAAGTAATGACTTGTGCGTTAATAGTAGGACTTGTGGATGTTACCAGTGGCCATGATAAATCGAAGGTATTAATGGACAGATCCAGATTAACTTGCTGGTTAGTCCAGAATTTGGGAAGCCCTGATGCTATAAGCTGAATTTCTTATTTGTGAGAATTTACAGGAATTTAATGCAAAATAGTAGATTTAATATCCTGTATACTGTAAATAACCACAGATGTGCTGTAAAATTACCACCACCCTGTTATCCTACAGAAATATACTGCATTTGAAAATACAGTAGAACACTGTCAAAAGAAATTACAGTAGGTGCACTGGAAAGTAACAGTAAAATACCGGCGCCCCTGCTGCCACTATTTTAACGTTTTTTTTACACCCAAATTCTTTACGGTGGAGATTTTCTTTGAAAACTAAACATTTTATATTTAAGTCTGAACTGCTTGATGTATAAAGAGGTTACAAAATGAAACAGCAGGACTTTGGTTCTCTGAGGAACCAAAAACCTGGATCCTGCTGCCTGACCTGACCTGCAGGAGGATCACACCCCCCTCCACCATCCTGGGACTCTCCAGTCTCCGCCTTGGACTCCTTCCTCTTCCTGGGCACCATCATCACCCAGGACCTCCAGGGGAAGCAGAACATCTCCTCCACCAACAAGGTCCAGCAGAGACTCTACTTCCAGCCGAGGAAGTTCATGGTGACCTTCTCCTCCTCCATCATGGAGTCCATCCTCCGCCACCATCTGGTAGCTACTGCCACCTCCAGGAACCGGGACAGGCTGCAGCAGATCATGGGCTCTGCAGAGAGGATGACTGGCTGAAATCTTCAGGAACTGTTCACCTCCAGGACCCAGAGGCCAGCAGCTGAGATCACAGCCGACCTTCTCCCACCATCAACCCAAACTGTCTCCATCTGGCAGGAGGCCGCGGTCCATCAGGACCAGAACCGTCCCGTCTGCTCCAAGCCTCCTTAATGAAGCCCAACTGCCTCACTGACATAAAAGGTAAATGTTATTTAATTCAGCTTCATTTTATTTTATTGTTTATTTTGTTGCTCTTCTCTGAACAGCCTTCATGTGTTTTACGTGTGTTAGCAGAGAAAGAAGCTGTTCTTTGGTTATCTTTGCTACCTTCCCTGCTCATTTCAACAAACTCCCATCTCAGCTCAGGATGGGTCCATGATTCTTCTTAAAACAAAGCTTCAGACCTGGATCTACAGGAAATCCTTCAGGCTTCAGGTCCAGGAACAGAGTCTGCTCTGCTAACCGTCCACAATGACATTTCTCTGTCTGTTCATGCTGTCGTCTTGGTGCTGCTTGATATAACTGAAGGAAACTGACATGAAGCGAGACGGAGATCTTCTGGAGTTCAGGGGCAGCTCCTGAAGACCGCTCAGAAATCTCTTCTATGCTGTGGTTTGTTGGAGCAGCAGCTTATCTCCAGCTGAGAGGAAACTGTAGATAAGGTCATCAGGAACGCCAGGTCTATTCTAGGACGCCCCCCGACCCTGGGCAGGTGGCGGGCGACAGACAGACTCTACAGCAAAAATAACATCAGTGTTGGACAATGTGTCCCACCTCGTGCATGAAGCTCCATCCTTGGTGCTCTAAGGAGCGTTATCACAGATCCTTCCTCCCTGCAGCTGTTAGACTTCCAACAAACTTTATCCATCTTTACATCCAGGCAGCTGTTTGCTTCCTGGTAAAACTCTCCTTGTGTTTTTGAAACATTAATCTACATATCAACTCATTTTTTTAATAACGCTCTTTTTATAATAGTAATTGTGTTTTCGTCAAGTTATTAATATTGTTATACTTTCAGTTTGTGCATTTTCTTTAAATCTTTTGCATAGTTCTTTAAATTACCTAATAAATGACTGACTTCAGTCCAACAGCCCCCCCCCCCCCTTTATCTGCCCACTCCACAGTGTAAAGATCCCTCAAAGAGTTCAGACTGAATCAGGACGTCTTGTTCACAGAGATCTTCAGGTGACTGAAGGACGGCGGGAAATAAGGACGGAGAGAATTACGGCTCATTAGGAACCAAACAGGAGCCACGGAGAAGCAAAGTAGAATTTGACAGAGAAAGGACCTAAATGTCTGACTGCTGCGGTGGAGACAGATGGATCTAATCAGCAGAATGAATGTCAGCTGTTAGCGTGCTAAGCTAACTGAGGTAATACTGAGAGAAGAGGAGAGAAAGGCTGAACATAGAGGAGCTGGGAAACAAAGACACAGAAATCATAGAAAAGTTCAACCAGAACATGACTCAGCAAAAAGGAATAAAATGAGACCCAAATCAGAAGGAAACAAAGAAACAGGAGCAACAAATATGAACCAAAACCTGAACTTTCTGAAGGTTTAAAGCAACGGGAACTGAGATCTGCACAGAACATTCAAGCATAAAAACACTTCATCGAGAAAGCAAAGACGAAAAAAGACACCTTGGCATGATGCTGCCACCGCCGTGTCGGATTAGGAACTGGACACATTTCCAGGAGAGAACCTAAGAGGCAGCGGGTGAACAGACAGGGGCGGTGCTAAATAAAAAGCACACATGACGATGATCCCCGAGGAACGTAGAACCTCTGAAGGGAAAACATATCGAGGCTTCAGTGTGACGGACAAACTATCTGTGCAGAAGACAGGAGCTGATGGAAAATTATTCATGGTTTTCAAAAATAGAAACCTGAATAATGTGGTTTTTTTTTTCACTCCCTCTTTAAAAATCCGGATTCAATGTGTTTGATTTTCTGGAGAAGTTTATTGCATCGCTAACGCTCAGAAAAACATCCCAAACTTGAAATAAACTGAAAAAAAGGGTAGAAACTTCAAAATGTTTCATCCGAAGGCGGCACCTTCTCAACCAGGGATCATCCTTCCATTCATTTCACTGTGATTGTTGAAGCACTGTGTACACTATAAATATTGCTCTTTATTATGATCATTCAATTGTTAAATGATTGTTGTTATTAGAAACTCCATCTCTGTGCATCAGAGCTTCAAATTTCTACCACAAACATTTTGCTCATTTAAAACTATTTTCACCTACATCATGTTTTGCACAAGCAGGTTTTATTTCATTTATTTTTGCTCTCTATAGAGACCAGAACCACTGCTGGAACCTGCAGCACATGTGAGACGCCTGAGTCCAGATGTTTATGTTTGACTGCCAAGTTCTCCATGACCATATTCATAATCCCGATACTCCGTCGGACCGGCTTATTTCCTTTTCCCTGCCGGTGTCATTGGGCCTTTTCCCCAGCAATTCCCTCTAAAAGTTCGCAGCTGCTTTTAAAAGATTTGCTTTTTGACAGAAATTCTGCTCTTAGATCCTTCACAACATGATGCCTGATCACTGGTTTCTATGGAACAAACTATCTTCTTTTATGCTTGTTTTTATGTTTCTCCAAATTTCCAAAAGATTATCATCATCAGGAGAAGAACCCAAACAAGGGGCTCAGAAAGCAGCAGGAAGCAGAGAAAAGCTTTTATTGAAAAAGAACCGAGTGGACATGAATACAGTCGGATTAAAGATGAGCTAAAGTCGAAATAAAACTCATCCAAAGGAGAAGGAAACCTTCCCAATTCTGACTGTGAGTCTGTGACAGAAACTTAGCAGCTGTAACTAGAACCAGGTGTGGCGATCAGTCCGGGGGGGGGGGCGGTATCAGTTTACATTAAACTGTAAAGTTTAGAACAAAACTAGCATAGGTATGCCGAACATCAATGGACGACTAAAGTCCTCGTTAGTTTTTTCTGTTTTTAAGCTGTTATGACAGAAATCCTGGATCCTGCTGATCCTCCTTCTGAACTTGGTGAGATTCCCAGAAAAATAAACAACAAAACAAACACAACAACCAAAAACATCCCCAGAAATTATTCTGTGGTCTGATGATACAAAGATGAGCTTTTCTGGTAGATTTTTCACCTTTTTCATCTAAAACCAAAACTATAGCAGCAACAATGAAGCATGATGGGAGAAACGTTTTGGTTTGGAGCTTCTCTGCTGCTTCAGCACTTTGACCATTTAAATCCTGTTTACTAGAATCCTGAAGCAAAAGCTCCTCATTTTAAGCTTCAGAACATCTGTGGGTAGCAGCAGAAAAACGGTCCACCTCTGGACGGCTTCATCCGTGAAAAGAATAAAGCTTCATTTCAGATCCCATTTTTGTTTTTACTGTGGTTGGTCTGCTTTGAACATTTATTTGATCATCAAATATTTCTAGGTGTGGGGAAATAAAAGAAACCCCCCCCCCAAAAATTTTTAAGCTGAAAAATAGTATTTTACAGTACGGCATCATACAGGGGCCAAAATACAAATGAGTGAAAATAGGACTGAATTACTTTGATGGTCACGATGTCACCTGGATGTTTGTGGATCTCATCTGCTTCTCTGAGTTGGTATTCAGACGGTTTAGCAGCTCATCCATGCATCTGACCAGCAGCTCCTGGCTGCTGTTAGCTCTGGGATTTAGGTGAAGGCAGCTGGTTCAACCCCCTCTCTATGTAAACTTGGCAGAGCTTTAATCAGCAATCCCCCAGCTGCCTGCCTAGGGTCAAACTGCCATCCAAGGGTTCCCAACTTCCAGGTGCGACAATTGAGAAGAGGAAAAGCTGAACCCAATGCAGGAGTATGGATCACACCAAACTTCCCCACAACCACACGTGTTTGCTGAGCTCACATGGGAAAGCCCACGGGGGAAGGCGGCACTGCCGCCACATCCCTGCACATTCCCACTCTGTCATCTCTGCTCAGCAGCAAGGTTAAAATTAGGAGAAGAAGCTGAAATGTTGCACTAAAGCCCATTTAACAGGTTACTGTAGGCTTCTCACCTCGATTCTCAGAGGTAAGAGTTAAAAGTTTCGGTCCTCCTGACCAGTAGGGGCGCACTCCCACTCAACTGCTTGTTTTTCCAGGTCAGTTTTTAACACACATGTAGCAAACCTGTCCAGCAGGAGAAAACCTCTCAGCTCCTTTGCTTCCCTAAGTCGGCATCAAAACTCTGAACCACGTTTTGTCCTCGTTTGGCTTCTTTCTGAGTTTTGTTGTTTGTTTTTTTTAACACAGATAAAATCAGTTTCTCGGCTGCAACATTTAAGCTTCTCACATGACTTCAACCCAGCCTTCCTATTGGTGGTCCTTTCATGCTGATGTTGTCATGGTAACCCGTAGTAAATCTTCATAGAGTTTAGGACCCACCAGTAAAACAGTTATTCATTGACTACATTGTTTGTTTGTTGTTATTTGTGAAATTGATAGACTCTTTTATTCTGTAGGTGCATTATTTCTGAAAAATTCACCGGAATTGTGGAGAAACTTGTAGCTGTTTGGATCAGGAGCTGAAATAATTTTGATGAAATCATCTTTTCCAAACACACATCCTGTGTGTGGATGAACTCCGTCCACATAATCCTGATAATGTAAATACAGAAATCTGGGTTGTTATTTGTCCGGAATAAACTCTTTCAGATTAAATTCAGTTTGATCACTTTTCTCTCCACATCCTCCGCAGGATGAGGCAGCAGCAGGTTCATATAAAACTACAACCTGTGGCCAATAAGATCAATGCTCAGGTGGACTTTGTGACCTTCAACCGTCCACAGGGTGCGACTTTGAGCATCTTGTGGTTTCTAGGGGAACATGCTGAGAAGAGCAGCCCTGGAGATGATGGTGGCTGGTTTTAAGGCCTCCACTTCTAGACAGTTTCCAACTTTCCTGGATCTCCTCTGTGCAGCAGAAGCATCACACCAAGTGAAACGTCTCCGTTTAATCAGGGGAAAGGTTTCAAATGAAAAAGGAAGATGCTCCATTCATGAGGCGTTCGGTGTGTGTGGGACAAAAGCCCGGCGAATCGGAAACCAATACAGAGTTTATCTCATTTATTGTTTCGCATTAGAGCTGAACTTCTTATTGTTTATTTAGATCATCTGTAGTTTAATATATTGTTATATTTTATATTTAACTAATATAGTTAAAAACGATGACTTCTGTATTTTTTAAGTTTTGAATATTAGAAAAAAAATGATACATAAATATTAAGAAACATCTCAGAACATTGTTCTCCACTAAAGCCCACTGTCATATTAGTAACAACTAAACAAAGATAACTAAGATAAAAACAACAAAATGAAGCAAAACCAAAAAATCTAATGGAAAAATAAACCAAAAACAACCACTCCTCCTCCTCTGACATCACTTGGGCTCCTCTGACTCATTTACTTTGTTATTTTCTTTTATTTTTATTGGGAGCTGTAAGTGTTCTCTCTCTCTTTTCAGATTTTTTTTGTTTAGATTTGATCCTTTTTATTTTTTAAGTTTTATTTTAAGAAGTTAATGCAGATTTTTTATGTCCCATTAGTTCGGTTTTTTTTTCTTGTTCTCTGGTTTATTCTTTAGTCTCTTTTCTCGGACTTTCTTTGGTTTAATTTCCTTCATGTCTGGTTTTAGCTTTTTTTGCTTTGTTTTTTTTGCATTGCCACTAATTATCCCAGCCAGTACATTTGTTTTCCATCTATGTTTTGCTTACATCAAACCACTTAAATATCTTCTGTGTTTTTCCTCCCTTCATGTGTGAATACTGCCTCCAAGCCTCACAGTTGGTCTTAATCCACCTGTTTGTACGTTTTTCTTTTAACTTACTGTTCTGCCTCCATCTGCATAGGTCTCCATCCAAGCTCCATAATCCCTGGTATTATTTCTCTAATCCAGAGGTGTGTGCAGGGTATAAAACGGGGGTCCAGCTCACTGAAAATGTGTTTTTTTATTCCCTTTCATTGTTTATCCAAGCGTGTTTAATTAACATCCCTGATCCATTTGGCAAAACATAGAGACAGAGCAGGACAAGACCAGGACCTGAGGTCAGCCTGTAGAATGTGAGCAGGAAGGACCTGCATCAACATACGCACACATGTATACATGTTGATTTCTATATACATGTACAGAGCCTTGCAAAAGTATTTCTTGAACTTTTCAACCCTCTGCCACATTTAGGCTTCAAACATAAAGATGTAAAACTGTAATTCTCTGTGAAGAACCAACAACAGCTGAGACACAATCATGACGTGGAACAAAATTTGATATTTGAAACATTAACAAACAAAAACTGATGTACAAAAATTCTTGACTTAATACTTTGCAGCAACACCTTTTGCTGCGATCGTCTCTATCAGTTTTCCAAAGAGCGTTATTTAACAGAGGTTTTCAGTTTTTTGCACAGAGTCAGGTCTGGACTTTGACTAGGCCATTCTAATATCTGTTTATCTGAACCCTTCCTTGTAGACGTTGCTTTCTGTTTTGGATCAGTGTCTTGTTGAAAGATAAATCTCTCCGTTTCAGTCTCTGGTCCTCTGCAGACTCCAACAGGTTTTCTTCCAGGATTTCCTGTATTTGGCTCCATCCATCTTCCCACCAGTTTTAACCATCTTCTCTGCTGAAGAAAAGCAGGTCCAGACCATGATGCTGCCACCGCCATATTTGACAATGGGGATGGTGGGTTTAGGGTGATGAGCTGTGTTGTTTTACACCAAACATAACGCTTTGTTGCCAAAAAAAGTAGGATTTTGGTTTAAAACAGAGCTCCGTCTTCCATGTTTGCTGTCTCCCAGGTGGCAAACTTTAATCAGACTATTTATGGATATCTTAAGGCAATGTCTTTCTTCTTTCCACTCTTCCATAAAGGCCAGATATGTTCCGTATACGACTGATTGTTGTCCTGTGGACGGAGTCTCCCTCCTCAGCTGCAGATCTCTGCAGATCCTCCACAGTCATCATGGGCCTCTTGGCTGCATCTCTGACCAGTCTTCTCCTTGTTTGAGCTGAAGGTTTAGAGGGATGTCAGGTCTTTGTTGATCAGCAGTGGTCTGATGCTCCTTCCAGTCAGTATTACCTGTTGCTCAGAGCTCCTTGAGATGTTTATAGCTTGGTAAATCTTTTTGCATGCACATCCAGCTTTAAACTTCTCCACAGCAGTATCTGGGACCTGCCTTTTGTGTTCCTGGTTCTTCATGATGCTCTCTGTGCTTTAAACAGACCTCTGAGACGATCACAGAGCAGGAGCATCGAACAGAGACCTGATGACTCACAGCTGGATCTATTGATCATCATCAGTCATTGAGGACAATGTTGGATCATTAGGAGATCCTCACTGAACTTTTGGAAAGTTTGCTGAACTAAACGTAAAGGAGCCAATTCATTTTGCCTGCAAAACTCAGTTTTTTATTTGGTAAAACCAAATGTTTACAGGGGTTGGACAATGAAACTGAAACAGCCCTCATTTTAGTGTGGGAGGTTTCATGGCTAAACTGAACCTGGTGGCCAATCTTCATTAATTGCACATTGAACCAATCAGAGCAGAGTGTTAAGGTCCAATTAGCAGGTAAGAACACAGTTTAGCTTAAAATATTGCAATGCACACAACATTATGGGTGACATACCAGAGTTCAAAAGAGGACAAATTGTTGGTGCACGTCTTG
>JAUZNJ010069740.1:0-25939 GCA_034780135.1 Jordanella pulchra
TGAAGTGCCTTGAGATGACATGTGTTGTGATTTGGCGCTATATAAATAAACTGAATTGAATTGAATTGAATTGAATTTGAGCCTTCCAGAGTTGCAAATTGTTCACCTAATATTTCTTATGACCAACTCTGAGTGCTCATTAAACACTGACCCCATCCTGGTTCCTCATTTAAATTAGGTCTAGAACCACTTCTGTCTGAAATCAGTGGTTCTGCTGACCCAGTAGTACAATATGTTTGTTGTCTTCCCCCTTTTCTCCCAATTGTAACAATAGTCATAACTGCCAAACACTTACAGTTTCTTCCTCACTGAGTGTATTTTTATCCCATAGGACTTGTTCACTCTGGTTAATGACACCTTGAAATACATCTACAAGCAAAGTTCCATTCATATCAAATGTGAACTGAATTAAGTAACTGAATTAACACAAGCCTGCAAATCCCCAAATCTGGACTTTTTGAAATAGTTCAAATGTGCAGTAGCCTTATTATATGTGTCACTTCCGACTTTGAGGAAGTTAAACAAAAACCCCTGAAATATATTCCAGTATTTAGCCTGTAAGAATAATTAAAGGTAATGTATGTCATAAATGTTTTGTTTTAACTGTGTACCATCAAGAAACTTCAAAAAATCAGATCAAAATTACCTCAAATGTTTATATACAGTTACAGATTAAACCTCATCTAAGATAAATGGGGAAATGCTCATGGCCAGAAGGATAATTTACAAAGAGACAAATTTTATCTGATTTGGATTGTCGTCCAATCAGGTCTGAACAATGCAAAACATGTCTTAATTTACACCTCCAAAGGTAGGCCTACTCTTGCTATTTCTAACAGCATAACTATAATGAAGGTGGTTTGATATAAAAGCAAAGACATAGTCTTAGGTATTGCTGGAATAGCCTATGAACCTGTCCATATCAAGGTAAACATGGGAGATTTTCATAAAAAATGAAGAAGACACAGCACCTCTAAAACATCTGTAGTGAATATGCCAGGCCCAGTAGTGGCAATGTGACACATACACAGAAATGTAAAAACTCTTGGCATGGGCATTTTGCACGGTTAACGTGACCTCTGTGGTAGCAGGAGACATGCGAGTAACATGTTTGCTTTTAAGAAAGAATTCAAGGTCTTTACTAACAATATCAAAGCAAATAAATTGTTTTAGCATGTAGGCAACACAGAACAATGCCATGTTTGTGGTTAAATGTGGAGGACAGGAATGTGTAGGTTATAGAGAGAAATTGAGCCAAGACACCATGTTCAGGAAAAAACATGGTACAAATTTAAACACAGGAAAAAGAAAAAATAAACATCTGAAATCTTCTTAGGTCTAGTTCAAAAAAGAAAAAAAATCGTTACCATTTTCCATAATGCCAGATTGGTGTGGACACATTCCCTTTGATACATCAAAGCTAATTTTTGAATGGAAAGGGCCTAAAATCCTCTTTGCAATCTTTGGTGAAACACAGAGATTTTTATATTCCTCCTTCATAAAGAAATTTGTTGCTTTACATTGTTAAGAGAAAACAGAACAAAAACAATCAAAAACCAGCATAAAAAATAGAAACTCTGCATTATCCAGTCTTGTCAAGAAAGAGCACAACCACAAATTTTGTCTGTTGAATGAATCTAGTGAAGAACCACATGAACTAAGAGAAAGTCATAAGCTTATGTTTCCCTTTTGAATAAAGAAAAATGTACTATTTATTTTTAAAATGAAAAAGTCTTTGAATTCACAGCACTTTCTTTTTCTTTTTTTTATATTTAATTTCTTATTACATTGTTCCATATCCACTGTATTATGTTGGATAAAAAGATAAACAGCGTTGGGTGTTTTTCAACGCATTTAAAACTGTAGCATATAGAGTTTGAAGCAGCACACGGCAGGTTAGTTAAGCACTGATGGAGATAATAATTATTCAAGGAGATAAATACCTCACTAATTGGCTGCACATACAGATTGTATTGAATCATCAAATTTTAAGCCCAAGATGGTTAAGGAATCATGAGACAGCCACATGCACCCTTTTCCATATATATTTGCATAGGTTTCACAGTGTGACACTGTGCTTAACCTAATATTAAGATTAATTTAAAACAAAGTTTTACATGTTTGTCATCATCCTTACAAATAAAAGAAACAGTCCAGCTAAGATTTTGGTATCTATTTTCAAAGGGACCATGTGAGGATGTTGTTTTTCTGTTAACTGTCTCTAACTCTCTAAAACACATAACAAAATAAAGATTGTAAGAGGGTGTTTGGTGTTTTAGACCTGTGTAAAGAGAGAGTGTAGTTTAAAATTAATGATTTCAAATAAAAGATCAAATTATTACAACAAACAATATTACAGTTATATACCTCACACAGTTTTAAACTTTGATCCCCTGGTTTGGATGGATAACTTTTATGCTTTCACCTTTTACTTTTCTCTTGGCCTCTTCTTGGTCTGCCCATGCTATCAGAGTTAAGGCTGAAAGTGGTTTCTGACCAGTAAGGGCCTGAGTGACGGGAAGACAATGCCTCAGTGTTGTCACGATGACTGTCCCTCTTCATCCTCGGCCCCATCTCTCCCCTGCCTCCACCTTTTCTCCTGCTCTGTTCGTCATCAGACGAGCTGGGTGTCGGCACAGGGACCGAACAGTGATTTATTGGTGGTCTCTGCTCCTCAGGGACCCCCAGCTCCCAGCACTCACACTCATCCATACCACCCCACCGCCCCTCCACTCCCCCACCCCCAAGTCCTCGTACTCCCTCCTCCACCCTCAATTTTTCCCACCCTCTGCCCCTCCACCCCCCAATCCATTCTCTCCCCTTCTGTCCTCTCTTGCCGCATGGCCCCAGAGGGAAAAGAAGAGGTAATGACCCACATCAGCAGCAGCTATTCTCACATGCACACACGCACACACACACCCAGCAGGCAGATACAAATAAATATCCTCTGTGACACACATACACACACGTACGCTCACATAAAACAGGCGCTGACACATTTACGCCCACAGGCATGTGTATCTGGGATGTCAGGAATTCCATCGCTGCACCGTAGCATTATTGTGTTCCTGCTTAGAAGTCCTCTGTAGTCTTCGGCCTGCAAAACATGACACTGAGGCGATTGATAGTAAGTCGTTTTACAGCGTTTTCATTTGTACACAGGTAATTGATTTGTTCATAATGGGATGTAGATCCTAGAAGTTGGAATGCAACTTTCCATTTCGCAAAGAAATTTCATCAACCTGAGACATTTCAGATTCTCAGCAGTAAAAGTGGAAAAAAGATGATCACCTCAAACAGATGACAGTTTGTAAATAAAACTTTGTACGATGGTGAACCCCTAGATAAGGTTATCTAGATGATTTACATTCTCACTTGTTTGCTGACTTTTTTTTAATAACTGAGTGAGAAATGTGGATTTTGAATGCAGGCAGTGAATCCACACTGAAGGAAGAGTGAAGAGGTTAAATTTGAGCATTGACTTGCAAATGCTACTGACAGCACTGTGTGTGCGCTGTCACTCATTGCGCACAGCAGAGTGATGCTCAGCAAAGGGATGCAGAAGGAAGAGAGTAGTTCAGGTGCAAGTATGAATGTTTATTGACCAATTACTAGAATGGGCCACTTAGTGTTTTATATATGCAAACAAATAAAATAGAAGAGTTAAAAGGGGTATTTTTAAACCTGTGCTATAACACCAATTATAACTTTTAAATGAATCAAAATCCCTTTAAAGATTATTGAGCATATTGTTATATAGTTCTTTTTAGTGAATCAACTTCCAGTTTAAACCCCTGATCGCACATGATCGAAGATTTTCTCTGATTTTTAATCTAAAAAAGTACAGACAGCAATGTGAAACACTGCATTATGCTACCACCTGCTGCCCAATAGAGGTATTGCAATAATCATTAATGTATAAACAGTGTTTACTAGATAATCTTTATAGTGATCATTCAATGCAGCGATTATATATAAGCTAATATTTTTTTGTACAGATTACAAATATTGTCTCACATGTGAGGTTATATTTGGTCTCTAAATTGTTTAACGCTCAGTTAAAAGGGGGATTAATCGAAAATGTTATTAACTGGGGTTTTTAGGTTTATTCATATGATTCTTCACCTGCCTTAGTTTATAGGTTAGTTAAAACTTATAATAAAGTCTTATTTCCCACTACTCGTTTCTATAGTTTATAGTTTGATGGTGGTGCATGTTGGAAATTTTATTTACCACAAGGTGTCCCTATCAGACCAAAATCTTTAGAGTTTACTAAAGCTATTGCTGTCTCTATTTAGCTATAGATTCGACTCTATATTTCACGTTCTGTCCAACCAAAGTTTTAATCAAAGACTTTACAGATTTTAATTACTTACAATTGGAGGTTAGTAGTGATCATTATTGCTGATGGCAGTATGGAAACATAACTGTATTTATAGGTTTTACATTTCTAACCTTTTTGCATACTTCCAGAGTTTAGCAAAATCAGAACTTTTAACCATTTATGGATTACTTTTCAGTATTTTTCTCTCTGCTAAATTATCATCTTTTTAAAAATATGAACCATCTTTTCCTTCTCCTTCTGGTTCTTTCACATTACATCAAACTTTATCCTCCTCAGTGTCATCCTAGTAACCTGCTCTAAAGCCTGGAAGAAGCTACCACTTTATTTGTTGTATCACAAAATCCTTTAAACCTTCTTCTGAATTGTTTTTGCTTGCATGGGGATCTAACAAACACCATGAGACTTTGAGGATGGGTTAGATTTGATGTTATGAATGTGTCAGAACAATCTAAAGCATCTCTTTTTAAGGGTTGATCTTTTTGAATATGCCTTCGTATAGGTTGAGGACATGTAACAGGACTTGAAATGTTTACAGGGGTTTTTAGAGGACATGAATTTTGTCTTTCAGAACTACTTTAGCAGTTGGATCTCGTATATTTTTCTTTAATAGTTCACTTTAGGATTATTGCAATGAATGTAGGGTCCTCAGGGTTCACAAGTATATAAATTTGTGGAACACTGGCCTGTGAGGGAAAAGAAATGTTCCATTTGCATTAAATCCATCCCAAGAGAGACATAAACAATGTGAACAAAACCGATCTCTGGAGAAATCCTTGTGAAACTCCAAGATTGATGAGGACTAAAGAAGAAGCAACATGTTAGAATTTGTCACAGAAAGATATACTTCATTTATGGGAATGTTGTATTTATCCACAGGGGCTGTACTGGGATGTATAATAATCTAGAAAAAACTATTTTAATTGTCCAAGGACAACAACAGGATATTAGAGGCTTTAGAACACTGTGATGAAATGTGAAATGTATTTGCAAAGTATTCCTTTGGCCTACCGGTTTTAATTTTTTATGAATTAAAACAACTCTGTACAATCAAAATCGGGGTGTTGAAGCATACCATATGCTACCCTTGGCAGGTGACTGTGGGTGGTCGTTACAGAGAGGTTTTCCAGTATTCCACTTTTCATTGCTATTCCACTGAAAACATAGGCATACCTTTCCCCATTTTCTAATGGATATTAGAATCTAGAGGCTTAATTTATGTGTACATCCTCATGAGATCATTCAAGTCTGTTATAGAAGTTGTGACTGATTTCCTCCAAAAAAGCCTCTGTTACTGTTTACTTCTTCATGTCATGACTATTCCACAAGAGAGGGAACATTTACTCTCTGCCCATAAATCTTTAAGGTCTTGCATGGTTTAAAGAAATATCACACAGCTCTCTGGCAAAATTTACACACGTGTTTGAGAATATGTTCCTGAATTACAATAAGAGTGAGGACCAGGAATCAACATTTTTACAAAGCGAGGAAAATCTTGACGGTCTTCAAGAGCTATTTAGCTAACAGTTAAATTTAGGGCTAAGGTATCGATTGGGTAGAGTGAGGTATGCACTGGTAATGACTATGTTTAGGGTTATCTTTAGGGTTAGGGCATAGAAAAAGGTTAAAAATGACTGAAAATCTATGGAAGTCAACAGGAATCAATGGTTGGGGTAAATGTAGGTCAATTTCAAGTCTTAATATGGATAAAATACAAGCTAGTGAGTGTGAGTGTGTGTGTGTGTGCTTGTGTACAAATAGATACATCCCAGTTCAGGATCATTGGTGCTAGTAGTGAGGACAATTAGCAACCTAAAATTTGTGTTGCTCTTGCTATACTCAACCTATGATAAATGTACCATTATCCACTGAGCCACCCCCTGTAACATAACCCGAGTTTGTCGGGCTGGAAATAACAAGAGAACCCTAATATCATATCTGCTTCACTATCTGCTCTTGTATTGCTTTCCTAAAATATAAAAGCACACCAAATGCAATGTATGAACCCTAATGACCTTTGTATGGCCAGTAAAGCAAGCAAGCAGATCAAGGACAGAAGTTCAGTATCATTATCAGTAATGTAGCTTTCATCAACATCACCTTCATTCTGTCTAGCATTGTGTCTCTGCAATTTAAGACAAATTATTTTTGCCATCAACCAATCAATGCTAATTAACTACATATGTAGAGTATCTGTGGTGTTGTATTCTTAATTATGAATGAAAAAAAAATCCACGGAAGCATAGTGAGAACAAGAGTGTAAAATTAAGATGGATGGTGCATTAAACACATGTACATCATGATGTATAAAGTAGGTAGTAGTCATTTTAGACTGACACACCTCTTCTCCCCTCATTCCACTACATGCATTTTACTGCAAATAAACGTGGGTAATCTGTCTGTATTCACTTTGTTTGCTTTCACTTAAAATAGTATCTGGCTTATGGCTTCTTTTTTAAGATTATCAAACTTAATTAAACTAGGATTGGTTAGAATTAAATTTCAAAGAAAATCTACATTTTTGTTTGTTTGTTTATGTAAAATGTCTGGAATGATCTTTGTGATCTGAGCTTTATCATTTACTATAATGTTATGCCTGGACCAAATTTGAAGACCTGATAATTTAGCTGACACAAAAAAACAAATGTTTAAAGGATTTATTTACAAAGCAACTGCAGGAAGTGGAATCACCTTGTTCTTGGGAGGAGAACAAGGTTAGTGGATGCAAACAACTTAGTAGTGTTGAAAGTTTACTAAATTATTGTTACATTGCTAGATGGGGTTACGGCTACTGTGGGAGTTAGGGTCAGTCCTGGGGTCATGCACAGAGAAGCAGTCAACAGGGCAGAAGTTTCCAGAAGGGCTAGACAAGAGGGGAATCTGATTCCAACCAAGAGCATTCACAACAGGAGGCAAGCTAACTGGGTAGAGGTTTCCGAAGGGACAGAGGCAGATCCAAGTCCAGGGTTGGATCATACATGGACTGAAAATTTCCACATAGAGACAGAGGCAAACAGACTTTGTCATGAGGCAAAGCAGGAGGTCTATGTTGAAAGATCAAAAGCCATTAGAAGTATGCGGCAGGGGCAAGGCAGGCAGGAGAAAACAGTAAGTGGACAGGTTAAGATCAGGCAGTCAAAACAAGGATTTCTGGAAGTTCTACTTACACAAATGGCTTTCAAGAATCTGGCGGTTACCCTCTGGGACAACCAGTAATCTAAAGTGCTCCTACCAGGTGTGGCAACGACCAATAGTTGCTGCTGCTGCAGGTATAACCGCTTAGACTTGATTGCCAGTGCATCAGAGCAAAGGTGTTTACAAAGTTGCAGATTGCTTTGCTGTTTTCTTTTTTTCTTTTTCTTACACATATATGTTTAAAATGATCAAAACAAATTGAATATCAGGCCACAATAATTTGAGTAGATAAAAAGGTTATAAAAGAGTCATATCTATTTGTCTGATGATTTCAACTGATCTGAATAGCCAAAAAATCCATTTAAGAGACTTCTAAACTTCAGGGAAGCACAGTGTGAGTCATTATCTACACACAGAGAAAGATTAGACCAGGCATGCCCAAAGTTAGTCCTCGAGGGTCGCTGTCCAACAGGGTTTGGAGGTTTCCCTGCTTCAGAACAGCTGATTTCCTTTGATAGTCGATTAACAGGCTTTTGCTGCAATCATCAGAATCAGCTGTGCTAACTACTCTTCTCAACTGGAGGCCTTAATCCTTTGCTTTGGTGCCCTATCAGGAGCTGATGCCAGGTAAAGAGGAGGTGAGATAGGCTGGCTCTCTCCAGAGTGACACCCACTGACAGACCTTCAGAGGTAATTCTATGATCCTTGAGGCTAGGTAGGTCTGGATGGTCAGATTTAGGAAACAGGTTTTGGAATATACTCACTCTTAGACGAACAGATCTGGAGATGAGTCTTGAATTGGTAGTCAGAGAAAGAAAGAAGGGTCAGAATTATGGACACAGATTCAAGTAAACAAATCTGAAGGCTTAAAGTGGGTAGTAAGTAGTCAGAAATAGGGTCCTGGTCCAGAGTAACAGTAAGCAGGTGAGAGAATCCATTAAGGTAAAGGCAAGGAGGGGAAATCAGAAAACAGAACAACTCATGACCAGGCCTGCTTACAAGGCAAGGAATGAACATTGGACATCTACTCACACATTGGCTTTCAATAATCTGGCACTGATTGGATAACGTGTGAAGGCTTAAAAAGCTAGAACTGGAGACAAGGTGAGCTGAGTGGGAGAGGGTGTAGTTAGCACAGGTGGAATGAACAAGCACTCAACCTGGCAGTGAGGGGAAGAAGAGATGTAAATAACAATGATCAGTCAGGTCAGAATCATAACCTCTATGTTCAAAAATGTATGTCTATTTTTGGAGTTTCTTGTTCATACAGGTATAAATAAGCACATATAAGAGGAAGGCAGGTGTTTTGGGTTAAAGTCAGCAGTTAAATCTGTCTTATCCAAAGGCAGTCTGTAATAAAACACATCTTATTGGATTTGTCAAGAGAAAGTTGAAAACTTTGATCATTTAATATTTCCTCCAAGGGTCGTGACCTGTCTCAGATTGCTGTAGATTGCATGGGAATAATTACCTCCACCAACATTGCTATGTTTTTAGTTGAGTTTGTGTGTGAGTTTTGTGTGTGCATGTGTTTGTTTGTCTGTCCGTCCATCTGCCTGTGTACAGGATGACTTGTAAAGTTATAAACAAATTTTAATGATTTTTTTTAACCAAAGGTGCACCTCAGTCCCAGGAAAAATCCATTAACTTCTGGTGATGATCCAGATCACATTCCAGATGCCAGATTTTTTTAAGGATTCTTTTCCATTATTATGCAGTACAAACAGTCCCACCCTAAACCAGAGTGGCAGCAGTGACTATTGACAGTTTCAGTGTCGGACTCAATAAAGTCCTGAAGTATTGTACTGAAGACAAAAAAACAGGAAAGATGAGCCATGCCTTGCTTGAAGTCTCAATCTGCTGATAAAAGAAGAAAGCAGAGTGCAGAGTGAATGAAGGTGAGATCAGAACAAACACCAGAGGCTGCAAATACATGCCGTCCCTTTTTTATAAACTAATGAAAAGATTTTAAGGAAATTGTTATTAAGGATGCTCCTCATGCCAAGGAATAATTCATTGAAATCTAGTAATGATGCAGATAAATGTGTGACTTTTAGCTATAGGTGTAGGTCACAATATGCAGCAAAATTTTCTGCTTGGCAGAGGTCTGCGCTCTTCAGGTGCTCTTCAAGTGCTCTTCGAGTGTTATGAAAAATACTATTCACAGTCTTACTTTAACTGTAGAAGGCTACAGCTCATGAATCCCACACATTGGTGTTATGTACACGTAGAAGAGAAAGGGGTAATTAATGGGTCTCTTTACAAAAGCAAGAACTTTGGCTTTGATCAAGCATGACTTGCTGCTTTGAGCAGGGAAAAACAACGGAGCCTATAGTTGCTCATTTTTGGAGGCATTTTAATTACTACAATGCAGAGCCAAGCTAAAAATGTCTCAGCTAGTTCCAGCATGAGAACTATACTGGAGCTTTTCTCTGTCATTTCAGAGATTCAAAGCTGGAGGACGATTACGTTTGTCAAAACACTTTGGTGTTCCAGCCCTACTCTACAAATTGATACATGTCAATTATGACGAGTTGAGAAAAAAAAAAAAAAAACAGAAAAGGGGGCAGCAGACTGCTGAATTGACCACCTGCATGGGAGTAGGTCCTGATGTGCTCCCCCCCCCCATGTGCTGGAAATTTCATGTAAACAGTTCAGGCTAATTGAAAAACCACAAAATATGTAAAATCAGCAAATGTGAAAAAAACAATTCTGTCATTGACAATTTTTAAGTTATGTCAATTTCTGTTTCTGTTTAATTTTTTTTAACTATTAGCAAATGCAAACATTAAGTTTTGATTCAGACTTGTTTCTCTAAGCTCTAAATTAATCTTATATTTTTTACTCATAAGCCATATGGTCTATTTTCCAAACAATGCATACTCACTCTCTATAAGGTATTTTTCAACTTGTATATTGCCTAAACTGCTAATCTTGGTATCAGCTAACAGAAAGGACCTGGAAGACGATATGAATGAGAAAATTTGAAGGTAAATTATTCTGGGCCTGAGGAAATGAGGTTTAAATGTTCAAAAAACAAAATTCCACCAAAAAAAAAGGTGTTTATATACAAAACCTCATACTCTTGCTGTAAAAAGAAAACAAATACAATTAACTGCAACATCTGAGCGACATCTATATCCGGTCTAGTGTTCACCCAACTGCTCTATGTTTTGTGGAATCCAGAGCAACAGAAACATGATTATAAGTTGCATTATGGCTATATTCATGCTGTTATGCACAGCATTTGAGCTGTGGTCAGTGGCTATAAGAATGAAGGAGACAGGTCTGTACTATGTCTGATGAAGATTTGGTCCCCTTGTAAGGCGACTCGAGGGCTTAAGAGGTTAAGATATTTTTTTGTCTGCATACACTATCATTGTGACTGGTCTAAGTGTTCTCCTTTTAAATCTTTAGGTCCACTAAATATGAGGAAAATAGCAAAAGTGGGCTGAGCATAGAATGTCAACCACAGCATCAAACTACTGCCAAGCAAGACCTCTCCGTGATGCTTTACTGCTTCCAGTGCTGAGGTTTGCCCCAAACCACTTATTTTAAGAACCACTTCTCACGAGACTCAGCCATTCACAGAAATACATCCTGGTGGAAACCAACCATTCATGACTCTTATGATGGTTTGTAAGGAATTATACTTTTGCTATTTATATTTTCAGCATTGTCCGTAGATTTGAGGTTGGGTTTGGCTTTTAAAGCAACACAACCAAAAATCTTTCTCTCCTGAACTCTAAAGACATCTGACTTCACTATCATAAAAAGCGTTTTAACCCCAAAGTCGAAGAATTTTTTCAATTAAAAATGTCAAACCAATGTAATTTTGTTTATTAGCACATCACAAAAAACATATAAGAATGGTTAATGGGTAAACTGTTTTTTAAGTAGTTTTTTTATGTTTAAAAACTATCTACACTATGTGATAAACATGAAACTTAATGTATTTCATTTGATGTTATGTTATTTCATAGACAGAGATAAAGCAGTGTATAGTTGTGAGAAAGTAAAAATAGAATAAAAAACTCCAAATTAATTTTTTATTTTACAAATGTTAACCCAATACATGCGCTGGGGATTTGTATCCAGCCCCTTAGAATAATGCTTTACAGAGCTACCTTTTGTGTGATTACAGCAGGAAGTCATTAGCTCAGACAATGAGGTTTCTGCCCAATCTTTTATTCTCAAGCTGTCAAAGAACATAGAGCGCACTTGTGAACATCAGTTTTCAAGTCTTGCTGGATATTTTCTATTTGATTATTTTCTGCACTTGGACTGGGCTAATAGCACGAAAATGCCCTGAATCAAAGCTAGTTTGTTTTTTCTTTTAGATTTTTATTTGCGAAAAAAAAAAAGAGAACCGCTCATTTCTGTCTTCAGCTTTATAATCATATGCTGCTTAATGTTACTCAATAACACATAGAGATACATTGTGGCAGGTTTATGAGTTGCAAAATAAGACAATTATTTCAAAAATATTTTTCACCATGTAATCCACAAACACCCTTAAATAGCACTTTGTTGAAATAAACTTTTAATTTAAGGATTTAGTGTTATTAGGCACACTGTACAGTCTGGGATGTTTGCTGATTTGCATATTTTAGCTGACAGGCTGAAAGAAATGGCTTCAGAAATCTCCTGAAACCCAGTGAAGAATAGTGGTTTACTGTACTCTGAAGAAGCCAAAGTCCAACTTTCACTTGCAATTCCAAAAGTTGAATTTGGTACAAAGGCAAAACTGAAACATACATATCAAAAGCACGAAAGTTATATTTGGAAGGAATTTTTGATTGCCGCCAAGAAAAAAACAACAGAAAAAAACAACAATACCTTAGCTTCCAGTACATCACTGATGATTTTAGTTAGCATTGAGTTTAACATAAAATCAGACTGGGAAAAGGTATCAGCTAAGATCAATAGTTATATGACTTGGGTCTGGACCCATGACAAACAAGGTTATAATTTAATGTTTTCTAAATCTGTGATACATGGATATATCAGATAATCTAGTGGAAACAAACCATTCGTGACTCTTATGATGGTTTGTAAGAAATGTTACTTTTTATATCAGATAAGCTGCTATAATAGGATACATGTTGCTTTATTAGTATAAGTATTCCAGTGTTATGGTACCATAAAAAAATTATAAAAAAAAAATCAAAATGTGGTTAAAAGTGAGATTATACCTTTAAGTTTTAAATGTTCATCTCCATCTGCTCTGAATGCACTAGTGGAAAAGGGTCACATGTTCCTCATTAAGATCTTAAGTTAATTTGATACGCCATAACTCATTTTAGACGGAGCCTCAAGAGCACCTCAGCCATCATAGCAAACATATTTTATGATGTAATGAGGCAGTTATTCATAATTTATGGATAAAAAAAGAGAGTGAATGGAACAAGCATATAACAGTTGTGGACTCATGCAGAATACTGTAAATCAACAAGCAGAAGAAAAGCTAAACGGCAAAACCTATATATAAGGAGAAACCCTTAACATTTTCCACTGGCTGTTGACATGGTGTTAATGAACAGCCCTATGCCATACACACCCTGTGTTCATAGAAGGCAAACAAGTGATATTGTTCCAAATGAGGGATGACAGTGAATTTCAGTACTGCCGCCAACAATATTCCCACAAACCTCCCTGCGGGTCCAATGTTTATTTCGTTCTAAATACACATGTTTATTTTTGTGGCTCGTTCCATGCTCCAGTCACACAAATCCAGCCAAGGAAACCTTGATCAGTCTTTCCCAAGTCCTAAGAGTTAGTTTTAATTATTCTAGCTGCATAACCAAACAAGGAAAAAAAAAATCATGTGTAATAAAATCATAACATAAAGCAAGAGCATGTTAGAATGGTTCCAGAGGTAAAACGCTGAAAGCTGTAACAGTGTAATGTAAGATAAGTCAAACCACATGTTAAACGTTGCCCTGGAATCTGGCTCTGTGGTGTGGCAGTTTTAAACTCTGGCACTGAAAAAGTAGCAGCACATAAAAAGACATATTTTGGTGCTAGATTATCCATATGCATAGATTATCCTTAACTAAAAAGTGAACCTCCACAAAAAGCCAAAGTATGAATTAAAAAGTGTTCAATATTTATTTTCTATATTTGTAAATTTTTTTTTACATATCTACAAAATAATCAAGCTCCATAGATATCAAAAGTATCTAATTCCTCTTTTTACAATTTATTTTGGCCATCGTCATCATACTTCAACACATTTGGGTATATTCCTTCCACAAAATTAGGCTATTCTTATGTAAAACACGGGTGTGCTTTAATCTAACTGATCCAATGCAGCTCTAGCTAAATGTTTATTGCAAAAAAGTGAACCTTAGCCTGTTCCACTTCTAGTGTTTACCAACTTTTAAACTAAATTTGAATATTTTTTTCATATAACGCTAGCTAACAATAAATCATCTCTAGGCACTTTGCAGAGTCAATTTAATGAAATCAGATCATACGGATTGGTCAGGTTTTCTATTAAAGTAACTCTCAGAGTACCTGGTTTAATTTGAAACTTTGGCTCTTCCTGTGTGGTGTTTGAATATTCTTCAAACACTACGGTTCTACTGCAGGTTAATTGCCAACTCTTAGTTGGCATCAGGCATGATGGTGTTTGCATGCTTGTTTACCTTTGTATTACCTTGTGATAAACTGGTGGCATGTCCAGTGAGTAATGTAACAAACACTTTTTCTTATTTTTTCCACAAAATTGAAAATTAAAAGATCTTATACATATTTTGCAAATACCATCCAGTGTGATTGATTTTAACAGTGAAACCAGTGTTTATTGCAGAATTAACACTCAGCTACTGTATGTTGACATTGTGTCTACAGATATCTTCAGTTGCATCATTTTAGTCAGCGACACAGAACACATTTATATCCTAATAAAGCGGAGACGGTTTATCCAAAATCCACCCTGTGTAATTTCATAAGAAATGTAAGTCGAATAAATACTGTAAATACAAATGAGAAACGCATACATTTTAGAGTTAAACATTTCTTTATTTGAAAGCATCAAGGTAGAAGACTACAGATATAATTTATAGTCAACATCGATATAAACCACAGCTACGAAGTAAAAAGAGGTTTTAGAAGAACTGAAGGTTTAAGAAGGATTAAAAAAAAACTTTGTTTAAAAATATTTTTCAATTGATCTTTCTGTGTTAATGTTATAAACCAGAAGAGGCAAAATCAAACATTTCAACATTTCTGTTTTCACCTTCCGAATGTTTAGAGCTTCATGCTATTTGGAGCACCCACTATCACAGCATAGTCCCAGACCGTCCCCCAGGGTCCCGGTTGCAATCTCATGCACTAAATGAACTCTTTTAACTCCGATCCCTCAAGCCACAGTCAACCGTTTCCAAGATACCAGTTGGAAAGGTAGTGGGATTTGCCAACTGCTTTGTTAAGTCACCAAACTACATATATTTATACAATAAAGCAATACATTGTCTCTTATTCTGTACATTTAAACACTGTTCCAACTCATTTACTAAAAATAGTTGTACAGTACAGCGTGTAACTTTCCAGATCATAATTTCACTTTGATTCAAATCTATTCAGGCTTTCGACCAATTACAGTGAATAAAAGAAAAAAAGCCAGTGGGATTTTGGACATCTTTACATTTGTACCCATCTTTTGTTCATCAAGCCTGTGAAGTAAAAGATTTGTCTGATTTACACTTAATCCAGTACTGATCTTCTAAACCAAAACAAAAAAATGAGATATTGGGTTTATGGCATCAAAAACATGGTCATTAGTGTTACTAGCCTTAAAAACCAAGCTGGGCACATAACTTGTCGTTATCAATGACTGCTGCAGACAAGGTACTGAAGCTGCTCGGCAGACCAATAGACTAACCTGATTGGTCTAAACACAGCTGATGATTTGAAATCATATCAACAAAGAGGTGCAAAAAGAAACACGTACATATATACAGACGCAAACAAGCATCCTTATAAAGACTCATAGTATTAGTAGATACAGTATTTGTGGCTCATAGTGGCAAGCAGATGTGATTGCACAGAAAAACTTCATTAAAGCCGGCCTTTCCAACCTTGTACAAAGTGAATAAAAATTTAATTTTCTAAATAAATTAAACAGCTGTTAAAAGAGCTATTTTGTCCTTCTTTATCTATTTTTAAAATAAAACAATACAGTTAAAAAAAAGTTGGTGGTCAAATTTTAAACCTTGTCTTGGCAGTATAGTGGTAGCAGCGTGATGTGTTAATTTACGCTGAATTGGACACTGTCAGCATCAGTTATGTTAGCTCTGCAGTACATTTTTCCCCCCATAGGGCGAAGATTAACACACGGGACATTATTCCTAACCCTTTATAAATTGAAAGGTTGATTTATAGTAAAGCATGTTTATTTTTAAGGCAATAAAGAAAACTTTCAAAACTATAACACGATATTTTACGTTACTATTTTATGCAGAAAGTCTACCTCATGTTATATAAATGCATTACACAAACTGATGTATTTCAAGCTTTTATTTCTGTTCATTTTGATTATGACTTGTAGCTGCAGTACTTCAAGCTCTCTCTCAAAAAAAGATACTAATAAAAATAAAAATGATTTTTAAAACAGAATAGTTTTGTTTTGTCATGTTGCGACCTGCACAATCATGGGGAATACTGCTGACTCGACTAATGCCGAGCAGAAAGTTGCTAACATCCTAGGCCATCCGTTGCTGCTTAAAGCTAGCTGTTCTGTTCTGTGTCCAAACATATTATTGAAAAATTAAGTAGATGGAAAAAGTAAGGTTAAAAAAGGTACATAAGCAACAGGTGTGACCACAATCTTCTGAAGGTCATTATTTAAAACTTTATTTAGAAAAGAAAAGCTTGAAATATATCAGTTTGTTAAAATCACACGAGTCTCACTTTATGGTTAGAATGACTTCAATAATTTTACTTGAATACAAAATAAACACAAAAAATCAGTATGTTTTAACGCATGTGTGATGTTCAATTTTTTTGTTCCATGCCAGATAAGCACAGATGAAAAGATCTCGATCCTTAAAGTTACTATTAGTACAGCTAATCTTAGAGTTTACTAAACCGTTACTCATACTTGTTTCGTGAAACTTAAGACACATTATCACCTACCCCATGGCACAGTGGTTGAGCAGATACACACTACAATACCCAGCAAGCTTTATTAGCTTGCAGCTGACATTTTACCTTGTGCAACATTTATCTGGTCTAGTGAGCAGTTTAAGGTGCACAAAAATATTCTGCTCTCTCTGTCACTGCAAACAAGTCAAACCTTAACAAACAATTAAAAAACAAAGGAAAAAAAAATCAATGCTTCAATAAATGTGTAACAAGTAAGAAGAAATAATTGCAATGTATGTAACCGCTGAAATAAAAACATGTCTTACAAAATAGTAAGCCTTTTGTATAGAAATGATTTTTTTCCCTGCTGCCTACCTAAAAAAAACAGGACAAAAGAGGACCAAAGAATTTCATTTGCAAGTTTGTGAGAAAGCACACATTGTTCCTTTTTATCTGCTGGGTGTAATGCATCATCCATGATATGAGCAACTATTATTCTATTTGGTTACATTGGACTTTAGGTTTGTTACAATGATTCTGTCATTAATTACAGTCCTAATAAAGATGTTTGGAAGGCCATGGACTCCCTTTTTGCTGACAAGTGAAGCAGAGTTTATTGTGTTTTCATTAACAGGGGTAGCAACGCCCCCTTTAGTCAGCCCAGTGAAGCAGATGAAGAGTGAGTGGTTGAAAAAGAGAAGGAGCTTATGAGCCCATAAAGTCATAAAAATCTTACAGTTCCAGAACAGGAATCAAGATTTGAACTTAAAGTGGCACATTGCACAAATGGAGTTGTAGCTCCTGCATCAGAACCTATTGCACAGGTTTGGGTGTCTGCAGGCCACAAGCCAAGAAAACTAACACACCTCTTCACAAGGTGTCGGAATCATTGCGGAATCCATAATGGTTGCCGGTCTCAGCGTTGGCAATCTGCAGGCTGGGTTTGCTCTCCTGCTCCTCGCCGTTGGCTGCACCTGGCCTTGGGCGACATGGATGGCGCTCCTTGAAGAAATCCGACACAAAGCGAACCTACGATGTGCAAAGGGGGGGAGGGAGGAGATTAGTTGGCCACTTAGGAATTATTTTTTTCCAGCAAGGGAAAAACAGAGGATGTAAAAAAAAAAAAAAAAATCAAGACTGGAAATTATGATTACATCTGGAGGGGTCCGTACACAGGTGCTAAATGACACACCAACACTTCTACAGTCATATTTGAGAGGAACACACAGAGAGCAGGGCCAGCCTCTGCAGGCTATAAAACACTGGCTCACAGGGACTCTCTTTGCACAAACAGCAGTGAAGACCAGAGACACACACTAAGGTTCCATTTAATAAAAGATGTATACATTCTGCCACTGCAGATTTGCTATGAAGCAATAAAAGGAAATCAAAACATCCCCTTTGGATAAAGCAAACCCAAAGAACATATTGGCTAGGAATCATGACACACCTATTTTATACTTTTTCAGCTTGCAAATTACTGTCAGAATTCAATGAAGCTTAAAAATGCTTCATCAGGGATTTTCGGCCCTGGAAGGGAGTATCATTAACAGTAAGAGTTCCATTAAACATCTCACCATGTTTGGTTTTCCTATCATATATTCTCTACTGTGGTAAGTTTCAATGTAAGGATGTCATTAGGTGAGGTTGAAATTACTTCAAAAGGAACAAAATGTAAAATGTGAGAATGTTTTGAATTACTCGGCACTCCACACAAGATCAGAGACGTCCCTGAGCTACGTGTTGTTATATTAATAGCAGCCTTTAAGGAAATTTAGGTTGGATTTGTGAACCGTTACTGTGTTTGTCGTAATAAGACGTTGTCTAGGAGACTCACATTGAGAATGGCAACCAGAGCTCCTTGTAGGAGCCCTACCAGCACGTCGCTCCAGTGGTGCTTGTAATCAGAGACTCGGGTGTAACCTACGTATACGGCGAAGGCCACCAGGAAGAACTGGATCGTGGGCCTCAAAAGTCTGGCCCACTTAGCCACAAGTCTGGCCTGCACGTAAAGCTGTGATGGGAAATTAAATGGGGGAGAAAAAAAAAAGTAGTTAGCAAATCTGAACAACAAAGGTGATGTCACAAAACAAAGCTTGAATATTGGTTTTGTTTTTCTGAGGCTTCATTAATTTATATTAACTCATGAACCAGTGGGTGGCCAACTCAAGTTCTCAAGGGTGGCATCCTGTAAGTTTAAGATCAAATCCAGCTTTAACACAGCTGACTTTACTGCTTTGTAATGAAATACTATTTGATTCAGGTACATCTGAAACCACCCCTTTCTGTTCTTACAATTCTCATCTTCCTTGTTATGTGTTTGACACAGGCCTGCAAATAGGACTAGAATAAAACCAATTGTAACAAAAAAGTGAATCTGGAAAAAATATGCGTGTTTACTTCATAAGTATGATTCAACACCAGAAAAAACATGTTGAACACAACCATAATTTATACCCACTACGGATGAATTAAACAGTAAGTAAGAGCTTTTCTTTGCAAGGAAATAGAAGCCCAAAAAATATATAAATCTGGCAGCTCTATAAAGTTTTTTCTCTGCTGCTGTCGAAGGTGAAATAACTGGCATTAAACTAGCATCCCCCTGCAGCACAGCCACACTTCACACCATAGCACACATTTTAAAACCAAGTACACAGGAGACAAATCCAAAGTACTGTTTGGTAATAGTATGTAATTTCTGCAGTTTGCTTAATTTAAAATCAGCACAACCTGAAGCCATCCATCCATTTGGATAAAATTATATTGCTTGAAACCTTGTGCACAGAATATATTACTGTAGATTTAAAATTGCCTCCAGGCTGATAGTGTAAAGTTAAATCATGTGTCAAAAATGGCTGCACATCCATTCACAGTACTATTTCTTTTTCCTTCTCTTTTAGTTCCACCTTGTGTCATTGAAGAATGCATTTTAAGTTTAGAGGAGGATTATAAAGACCATCGATGCAGCTGTGTGTAAACCGGCAGCATGTTTATGTATAAAAATGCAATGTTTTTGACTTTGAACAATATTTCGAGGTTGACCTAAAAGAAAACTAAAACTAAACTAACTAACTAACTAAACTAAAACTTCCTTTTTTGTTATTTCAGTAGCAGTGACACAAACAAAAACATTTTCAAATAAGAAAACAGGAAAGTTTGTAAAAAAGTTCAATACAAAATCTCCAGTGAAACAAAAACCTGCATCATATGAACGCTGGTCTTGTATTTTTGTGTCAAATATAGTTTCATGTGGCTTTTTCCACTGTTCAACAGTTAGCAATCAATAAAACACCCACAACTAAAAGCATCTAAGGGCCTGTAATCTTTAATCATAAGGCAGGCACAAACAAATGTGTTTCCATTGTTTTTAAAAGCTCAAGGCTGAACTTACTGCCAGGAAGAGCATGCAGTACATTCCAAAGGAGGAGTGTCCAGAGTAAAATGATAATCTGTAAAAAAACAACAAAAAAATTCAACAGCTCTCATTCGACAGTGTAAATATCACACATGTAGTATATCCAAGAGACATTACAATAAATACATATTAAAAAAAGGTCAGCAGCATTAGAGCATATCTGTTTATCAGGTAACGTCAAGTGACTGCTCTAAATTACAAACTGCTTTTGAATCTGTTGGATTCGGTTTTATAAGGTCCTAAACTTTTTTTCTAAACGGGAGTGGAGAAAAAAAAACTTATGTGGTTAAGTTCAGTACGTTGGTTGCTTTCCTTTAAAGTCTGCAAGAATGAATGTCTGCCAGAGAGGGCAGATGAGATCAAATAAAGCAATCTGCTGCTTTAACCACCTGATGCAGGTTCCTTCTTTTCGCCCCAGAGTAGCTAGAGAGGTGTGCAGTAAAGCAAAATACCAGGACGCTCATTATCACTGACCTCATTTTATCTTTACACATTTTATCATTATTTTCTTGTACAGAAAAAAAAATAGAATTTTCTTCAACTTTCTTTTGTGCATTTAATCACATATAGACGCTATGAACTCAGCTCTAAACGATCAAACTGTATCTGGGGGCTTTGAATATCTTAATAGACTTTAAAGTCTGACACTAAACCCTGGAGCAAATTTAAAGAGTAAATACATCTGTCTGTCAATATGTTGGTTTCTGCTGATAAAATGGAAATTAGTAACAGAATATCCTTAATTTTAAAGAGAATTTCAATCTCATCCAGTAATGAAAAGTTGCACTGAGAGAAATCTTCTCCTACCTTGACTCTGTTACTTCATGTAAGTGGCCTGTGCAGTTGATTTCCAGCATGTACCCTGTGCAGACCTTCGGAGCACACACGGCCATAAAGTTAGGCCTTGGGCGGCCGATTGTAAACTTGGCAATGTCCGTGAGTGATTGGCTGACAGTTGCTCCAAACAAAAAGGTTCCCACCACCTTGTAGAGAGCTGCTACATACTGGTTAAAACTTGAATTTGAGTAAATCATTCTTTTGTAGACCAGATAAGCTTCTCCAGACGAGATCTGAGAAAGTAAAATTAGTTTGTTTTATTACAGTAATTTTTTTTTTTTTTTTTTTTTTTACAATTTTCTAATACACAGTATTCAATGCTTACAATGACAACAGTGACACAGATGGTGATAACTGCCATCATGGTGTGGGTGATGGTGTCTGGTTTGAGGGGGTACATGATGCTCTCATCATCACAATAAATCCCCCGTTGATAAGGCTTGAATGTAATGGTCAAAATGATGGAAGGCAGGGATGCTGAAAGGAGAACAAGACAACAGAACAGAGGATTAGATAAAAATTGAATTGGAGAAGATCAGGTCAAAGTATAACATACTCATAGTAGACATGACATTTATGAGAAAATGTAAAATACTTCTGACAGAAATTGTTGAATTTGTTCATTTGGGTGGTTTCCTGGTCCAAACCCAGCTTTCAAACACAGTTAATATGTTTCTAAAGTGACTAATCCTGGGACTTAGGGAGCGTCACTAAAGAAGCTTAATGAAAGCTTCAAAACAAGCTATTTTGGTCGTGTTTTGGATTATTTTCCTATTTACAAAACCAGTAGTGTCTAAATTAGAACCGGTCAAGTCAAACCGCCCTTCGCAGATTATATAGAACATTGGTTGTTGGTGTTCAGGATCAACCAAATGAGCACCAGTGCTCACATCTATCATTTACTTTAAGTGTTTGCACCAACTAAAACAACTACATTTACTGAGGGGTTATTAACAAAAACAAAACACACCCCCGCTTAAAAACTGAGACGCTAGAGGTGTAGAAATGTAGAAACATTTCCAGCAGCCCACACAGAGAGAGACATTCCCTTGTAAATATTTGTGGTCTGACAAATAAGTAAGACAAACTTATTTGAACAAAGCAACAACAAAAAATGTACAGATAGGTTAAGGGAAGGCCTTCGAACCCAACGATGCCATACAATCTGGAAAGCGTGGAGGTGGTACCATAATATTCTGGGTCTGATTTTCTGCAAGTCACTTTGGTGCATTAGACAAAGTGGGTACAATACTGAAGAAGGATAACTAAGAAGGATGACAACATAAAATATACCAAATAATAAAAAAAACAATAAATAACATTCATTCTAATGGTGAGTGTATTTAAACTTTTGGCTGAAGTATGTTAGTTTTTGACTACATAAAAAACAAAGCAGACTTTATCGGGTTTCAGTTCTTAAGAGAAAAGCTTCTTTGGAAAGAGCTTTTTTAAACGTCTATTTCTTTTAGACAAATTGCTTACTTTTCTCAAAGCACAAATATATTTATTGAAGTATATCTTAACTTTTCCCTCTAGCAAGGCTTTAGGTTTTAAGAAATAACAGATAAAAACATCACAAAAAGAAAAAAAAAGCAATCTTTTGATATGGCAAATGTCAGGGTGGAATTCCATACAAAGGAATGTTGAAAATAAACAGAGTATTATGTTCCTACAGACAGTAGGGTACCCAGTAGAGAAATAATCCACTGAAAAGTCAACAGCTCAAACATTCCCAAACGCTTTCAGCTCCTCCTAAAAATAAAACCAAGTAGGAAGCGGAAGCTGAGAGAAAGCATGACGTCCTCAAACTGTTTGGAAACATCCACCCAAAAAATACACATTAGCTTTTTCCAGCTCTATCCTACATCCTTATCCGTCTCTCTGCTTTTCACCACGACCTGCTACAGCTGCTGGGAATTATAACTGTCACCAGTGTAATGCTGTATCCCCACTCAAGGCTACAAAAGTGAGTAGTGGAGTCTTATGATGATACGAGGATCCAAAAAATATGTGAGTAAAAGACCCCAATGCTAGTAACCCCAAAGACAGAAATCATTTAAACAACATTGGTCTCTTTGGAATATTTTTTTAATAATTTATTGTTTTTTTTTTTTTTTATAAATTCTTTATTCTCTATAAATAGAAGTAACACAAATTCAGGCTGGGGCGTTTGCTTATTTTCATTTGTAATCTTCATTAGATCAGAAAGAAGGAATCATAACTAGGGTAAACAGAGACTTAGCCCTAAAAAGGAATGCAATTCTCCACCCTGATATCCACTGTCAAAGTGGTTTTGGGGCCACTGTGGAAATGCCAGGCATACTAAATACAAGAAAAACAGCAGCAAAGAAGTACTGGGTAAACTGGGGGTAGTGCACTTGCTAGTGGTATTATGTTCCTGTGTAAACTAGTTGAGCGTATTCCTTCCATTCTTCATAAAAAATGTCTGCAGCTGACATAATTCACAGAGGCCTTCTAGTAGGGCTGAGTGATGAGAGACCGTGAGGAGCAAAGACTAAAAAATAAAATTAACAACTGGAAGATGGATCATAATTTCTCAAAGGCTTGGATGTTTAATTCCACTTCTAATTTTGGATAAACAGCCCAAAGAAGATAAAAGGAAGATAAGATATGTTATAACCTCAACTTGAAGGCAAAGGATCATTGAATGTCACAGTATGTAGGCCTATTGAACTAAAGGGCATTGATAAATCTGGCATTTGTTGGTGCATCAGAGCAGACTTGGGAAAAGAAAAGGATTGAAAAGAAACTGGAGTTTATTTACTGCTCATTTTATTTTGCAACACCATGCCAGCCACTTCTCTGAGTAAACCTGTCCAATTGCTTGTTAATTCAGTGAATCAGCCCCTGTATATAACAGATCTAACCAAACATCAGAGAGAAAAGGAGCATCTAATGATGTTGTCAATACCAGCTGGATAAGCTTGAATATGTTATAAACTGCTGATCTGAATTTTTTGCAAATAATCAATCTTTTGGGTTTCAACAATGGACTGAAAAAGAGAAACTATCTGCAGAGTGTCCGTTCTGTGAACAAAAATGGCTCGTTGATGTAAGGAGATCACATAAGAGAAGATTCCCCAAATAACCACTTATAATACCAAACTATACAGAATAGGTCCAATTTTGAAACCAAAGGGAGAAAAAAGCAGATAAGAGCAGGTTCAGAACCTGCCCACTAATAATAGAAACTTGAGGCAAGAATATAAGGATGAACAAAAATACAGACTGGTAAAAAAAAATAGAAAAAAAAAAAATAAAACATTTGCAAAATAAGATAAGTTCTGTGATGTTATGTGTTTTAATCCTGGAACCAAAAATGAATATCCAATGGGAGGTTAAGGCTGGAACTGCAACACATGACAGCATCATAACCACCCAACCACCGCGCTACTCTTTTATCTAAAATATACCACGAAACAAATAAACGCTTGTAAACCATACAGTTCTGTGGTAACCTACATGTAGCAAGCACAAACCTGATTAAATTTTATCTACTTCTAGCAGCCAACTTATGGTCCTTTTTTTTAACCACACACTCTTTTTCTTCCAAACGGCAGCTGGTTTGACAGCGACCACCTACGACAACACGAGGACTGGAAAAGGGTTTGCACATTCATCAGTCGTGTTGGGAAATGGAATTGTGGGGTTATAAACTTCACATATTTTCCTGTTGGAACTAATAAATGGTGTTTGCAACAACCACATCCCAACGTTCAGTCAAGTCTGAGGTATTCAACCAGCATCCTGTTTCAGACACAGAAGGAGGGAACCTTGATGTAAATTTTACTGATGTGGGTTTTGGAAGGCAGCTCATGCATCTGCAGTCTGGTTCCAGCTGGAAGAAGCAGGGCAAGCTGCGGAGAAAATTAGCTCATTGTGTTTTAAAAAGTGAGGTTTATATCAGACGATTGACTAGATATATTCCAACGAATGTTGTATGACAGTTACCATGTATGATCTACCTTTTTAGCATTTAGGGTTCAAGAATAATTACAGCACTTTCTACATTTTGTACCTCTGATAACCCCATGTAAATAAAATTATACTAAAATAAATGCAGGTTTTATTGCAGATGAATAATCTGTCTGAGAAATTGTGCTACAAAAACTACAGTGAGCTCGGCTGACTTTTACCTCATCTACCATCCTTCTCACTGTGCCTGGTGGCAGGATCAATTTGTGAACCTAATACCTATTTGATATTGGCTCTGACCATACATATTCTTCTAGGCAAGAATGGAAACGATGTTAGTCAAATCATATTAATACAGAAAGAACTCCAGAATATATTTATTATTAATCAAAAGTGAATTAAAAAAAACTAATAATAATTGCTATTTGTCATCATGAGATGTTTTGCTTTCATTTTTTTTAAACGGCCAAACATATATTGGGATTAAACTAATCTTAACTTTATTTGTCATTTATCTTAAAGTATTTATGATTTAAAATATTCCCACTGGGTTCTTATGAAGGCTAATAAATGTTCAATAACATATCTTAAGATAAGTTCACATTTCATATCATATCACATCAGTAGAACACTTCACCACACAATAGAACTGTTATTATACTCATATCTTTGTCGTTTGCCTAATGGGCTTTTTAGCTCAGCTTTACAAAGTCTTTGGTAAAGGTCATCACACTCGGGTGAGGTTTTTTGCTGTAAAGGGTGTTTGGAGAGACAGCTCATCAGCTCATTGTTCCTCCTTTTTATTTTGATATCATTAATTGATAAAGTTTGTAAATATTTGTTTCATAAATGGAAATAATACTGAATTCCGTTATTCAGTTTAACTTAGTGTGAAATATTTGCTCTCCTGAATAAATGTATCAAAAAGTGAGAATAAAGAAGCACTATTGGAGAAAATATTGTAGAAAGTCTGTTTTAAGGCCCTTTCCACATCTTTACTAGGTGTGCTAGAAAAAACTGAGGAAACTGTACTCTTGGTTAGTGTACACCAAATAGGGGTTGAATCAATTAGTTGACTAGTCGACTAGTCGACTCTAGGACGTCTCACGACTTTTTACATTTCATGTCGACTAGTCGCAGTCATGTGATTGCCGGTGGTGACAGCCTGTGCTGATCTGACAGCA